>JAQJVL010008295.1:0-20367 GCA_035578905.1 Stictocephala bisonia
ACAGCACTAAATAATATACAATGATATTAAATGTTACAACGTTTACACATGTACAACAAAACTTTTGATCAGTTAACAGCTGATCCTTCTTCTGAGTGTTGTCGCACAATCAGAAAGAAGTAAAAAATGTGAGCAAAAATTATACAGTTCTTGAACAATGATGCTGCCTGACAAAGAGGTTTCTAAATCGAGTGGATGATGGAGGAATGGAGCGGCCTAAGGGGCTAAGGGGGTAGCTTGCCAAGCAGATGGACCGTGGTCGTAACCCAATTTGACCACTAACCGTTTTTACCCCGCCACTCCCTTGGTTCGGAAGTTAAATAAAAGCTTTTGGTCCCCAAGTTAAGTGTCAGAGAGGGCTTTTTTTATGTATAACATTACTTGAAAAATGAGTATTTTGACCATAGTTTGTCATACTGTACGTGGTATATTTTTAAAAGCTTAAACTTTCTGCAAAAATTGGTTGATTATATACATACATAAACATGTTATAAAAGTACATTTTCACTTTCCTCCCATTTGTTTTTAAAGGAGAGGGCCATCTCCTCTCTACCCTTACTCCACCCATTCCCCATAGGTATATGGGGGGAACTTATCAGACTGAGTAAGGGGGAGAACCAGTACAGTACAAGGTGAACTTTATTGATAAAAAGTAACAGTAAAGGCTGGATCTGAACCTAAGCCATCTCTAATTACAGAGAAGAACGAAGCAGAGGTCACTTTCTTATGGCTGCAGTGAACGCCTAATTGGCTGTTAAAAACAGATTTCAACTAATGTACGACTTGATACATCTCTACATGACTTCGTTTACCCTAGATTATTTGGGAGTATAAAGTTGCTGGACCTATCACTATATGGAAAACTGGAGAAATAACTATTGGACACAATAACTCCTCACATTTAGGGCACTGTGGATGCAAGTATGTTTTTTATTCTTTGAGCTTTAACTCAGGTGCAGTCCTAGTGTCTTAAACCACTCGGCCACTGGCTCTCCCATTAGTATATTGATCACTAAACAAACTCTTTTAGTAAGAATATCTTTATATAAAGGACCTTCTGACTACCACAACATTTTAACTAACCCTACCTTTAAAAAGTACTGCAATGGAAAAGGTAAAGCTCGTGAATATTAATCTGATAATGAATTCCGTAGGTACATCAACACGCAACACAATACAAATTACGTAGGTACATCAACATGCAACACAATACAAATTCAACGAGTGGCAACTTGACTAGTGAACTAAACACAACTAAATGACAAGTTAACGTTAATTGCTGACTCTGTTCCAAGCATTTTACCCAGCATGTTTGGGCTTGTCTCTACGTTGAACTGAAGTTGTTTTAGTCACTTAAGTTCTAAACTTTCATACGTTAAAAGAGATCTCCAGTAACTTAATGGTCAAATTATTCTCTCAGTAAAAGGAAGGTTTGTTGTGTCGTGGCACAGTTTTGATCATCTCTGAGATAGACTTCTCTCCTTCATCAATGGTTTATTTATTTAGTGTTGTGTCGTGGCACAGTTTTGATCGACTCTAAGATAGACTTCCCTCCTTCATCTATGGTTTATTTATTTAGTGTTGTGTCGTGGCACAGTTTTGATCGTCTCTGGGATAGACTTCCCTCCTTCATCTATGTTTATTTATTTAGTGTTGTGTCGTGGCACAGTTTTGATCGTCTCTGGGATAGACTTCCCTCCTTCATCTATGTTTATTTATTTAGTGTTGTGTCGTGGCACAGTTTTGATCGTCTCTGGGATAGACTTCCCTCCTTCATCAATGGTTTGTTTATTTAGTGTTGTGTCGTGGCACAGTTTTGATCGTCTCTGAGATAGACTTCCCTCCTTCATCTATGGTTTATTTATTTAGTGTTGTGTCGTGGCACAGTTTTGATCGTCTCTGAGATAGACTTCTCTCCTTCATCAATGGTTTATTTATTTAGTGTTGTGTCGTGGCACAGTTTTGATCGTCTCTGAGATAGACTTCCCTCCTTCATCTATGGTTTATTTATTTAGTGTTGTGTCGTGGCACAGTTTTGATCGTCTCTGAGATAGACTTCCCTCCTTCATCTATGGTTTATTTATTTAGTGTTGTGTCGTGGCACAGTTTTGATCGTCTCTGAGATAGACTTCCCTCCTTCATCTATGGTTTATTTATTTAGTGTTGTGTCATGGCACAGTTTTGATCGTCTCTGAGATAGACTTCTCTCCTTCATCAATGGTTTATTTATTTAGTGTTGTGTCGTGGCACAGTTTTGATCGTCTCTGAGATAGACTTCCCTCCTTCATCTATGGTTTATTTATTTGGTGTTGTGTCGTGGCACAGTTTTGATCGTCTCTGAGATAGACTTCCCTCCTTCATCTATGGTTTATTTATTTAGTGTTGTGTCGTGGCACAGTTTTGATCGTCTCTGAGATAGACTTCCCTCCTTCATCTATGGTTTATTTATTTAGTGTTGTGTCGTGGCACAGTTTTGATCGTCTCTGAGATAGACTTCTCTCCTTCATCAATGGTTTATTTATTTAGTGTTGTGACGTGGCACAGTTTTGATCGTCTCTGAGATAGACTTCTCTCCTTCCTCAATGGTTTATTTATTTAGTGTTGTGTCGTGGCACAGTTTTGATCGTCTCTGAGATAGACTTCCCTCCTTCATCTATGGTTTATTTATTTAGTATTGTGTCGTGGCACAGTTTTGATCGACTCTAAGATAGACTTCCCTCCTTCATCTATGGTTTATTTATTTAGTGTTGTGTCGTGGCCCAGTTTTGATCGTCTCTGGGATAGACTTCCCTCCTTCATCTATGTTTATTTATTTAGTGTTGTGTCGTGGCACAGTTTTGATCGTCTCTGGGATAGACTTCCCTCCTTCATCTATGTTTATTTATTGAGTGTTGTGTCGTGGCACAGTTTTGATCGTCTCTGGGATAGACTTCCCTCCTTCATCAATGGTTTATTTATTTAGTGTTGTGTCGTGGCACAGTTTTGATCGTCTCTGGGATAGACTTCCCTCCTTTATCTATGTTTATTTATTTAGTGTTGTGTCGTGGCACAGTTTTGATCGTCTCTGGGATAGACTTCCCTCCTTCATCAATGGTTTATTTATTTAGTGTTGTGTCGTGGCACAGTTTTGATCGTCTCTGAGATAGACTTCCCTCCTTCATCTATGGTTTATTTATTTAGTGTTGTGTCGTGGCACAGTTTTGATCGTCTCTGAGATAGACTTCCCTCCTTCATCTATGGTTTATTTATTTAGTGTTGTGTCGTGGCACAGTTTTGATCGTCTCTGAGATAGACTTCCCTCCTTCATCTATGGTTTATTTATTTAGTGTTGTGTCGTGGCACAGTTTTGATCGTCTCTGAGATAGACTTCTCTCCTTCATCAATGGTTTATTTATTTAGTGATGTGTCGTGGCACAGTTTTGATCGTCTCTGAGATAGACTTCTCTCCTTCCTCAATGGTTTATTTATTTAGTGTTGTGTCGTGGCACAGTTTTGATCGTCTCTGAGATAGACTTCCCTCCTTCATCTATGGTTTATTTATTTAGTGTTGTGTCGTGGCACAGTTTTGATCGTCTCTGGGATAGACTTCCCTCCTTCATCTATGTTTATTTATTTAGTGTTGTGTCGTGGCACAGTTTTGATCGTCTCTGAGATAGACTTCTCTCCTTCATCAATGGTTTATTTATTTAGTGTTGTGTCGTGGCACAGTTTTGATCGTCTCTGGGATAGACTTCCCTCCTTCATCAATGGTTTATTTATTTAGTGTTGTGTCGTGGCACAGTTTTGATCGTCTCTGGGATAGACTTCCCTCCTTCATCTATGGTTTATTTATTTAGTGTTGTGTCGTGGCACAGTTTTGATCGTCTCTGAGATAGACTTCTCTCCTTCATCAATGGTTTATTTATTTAGTGTTGTGTCGTGGCACAGTTTTGATCGTCTCTGAGATAGACTTCCCTCCTTCAACTATGGTTTATTTATTTAGTGTTGTGTCGTGGCACAGTTTTGATCGTCTCTGAGATAGACTTCCCTCCTTCATCTATGGTTTATTTATTTAGTGTTGTGTCGTGGCACAGTTTTGATCGTCTCTGAGATAGACTTCCCTCCTTCATCTATGGTTTATTTATTTAGTGTTGTGTCGTGGCACAGTTTTGATCGTCTCTGAGATAGACTTCTCTCCTTCATCAATGGTTTATTTATTTAGTGTTGTGTCGTGGCACAGTTTTGATCGTCTCTGAGATAGACTTCCCTCCTTCATCTATGGTTTATTTATTTAGTGTTGTGTCGTGGCACAGTTTTGATCGTCTCTGAGATAGACTTCTCTCCTTCATCAATGGTTTATTTATTTAGTGTTGTGTCGTGGCACAGTTTTGATCGTCTCTGAGATAGACTTCACTCCTTCATCAATGGTTTATTTATTTAGTGTTGTGTCGTGGCACAGTTTTGATCGTCTCTGAGATAGACTTCCCTCCTTCAACTATGGTTTATTTATTTAGTGTTGTGTCGTGGCACAGTTTTGATCGTCTCTGAGATAGACTTCCCTCCTTCATCTATGGTTTATTTATTTAGTGTTGTGTCGTGGCACAGTTTTGATCGTCTCTGAGATAGACTTCCCTCCTTCATCTATGGTTTATTTATTTAGTGTTGTGTCGTGGCACAGTTTTGATCGTCTCTGAGATAGACTTCTCTCCTTCATCAATGGTTTATTTATTTAGTGTTGTGTCGTGGCACAGTTTTGATCGTCTCTGAGATAGACTTCCCTCCTTCATCTATGGTTTATTTATTTAGTGTTGTGTCGTGGCACAGTTTTGATCGTCTCTGAGATAGACTTCTCTCCTTCATCAATGGTTTATTTATTTAGTGTTTTGTCGTGGCACAGTTTTGATCGTCTCTGAGATAGACTTCTCTCCTTCATCAATGGTTTATTTATTTAGTGTTGTGTCGTGGCACAGTTTTGATCGTCTCTGAGATAGACTTCCCTCCTTCATCTATGGTTTATTTATTTAGTGTTGTGTCGTGGCACAGTTTTGATCGTCTCTGAGATAGACTTCCCTCCTTCATCTATGGTTTATTTATTTAGTGTTGTGTCGTGGCACAGTTTTGATCGTCTCTGAGATAGACTTCCCTCCTTCATCTATGGTTTATTTATTTAGTGTTGTGTCGTGGCACAGTTTTGATCGTCTCTGAGATAGACTTCTCTCCTTCATCAATGGTTTATTTATTTAGTGTTGTGTCGTGGCACAGTTTTGATCGTCTCTGAGATAGACTTCTCTCCTTCCTCAATGGTTTATTTATTTAGTGTTGTGTCGTGGCACAGTTTTGATCGTCTCTGAGATAGACTTCCCTCCTTCATCTATGGTTTATTTATTTAGTGTTGTGTCGTGGCACAGTTTTGATCGTCTCTGAGATAGACTTCTCTCCTTCATCAATGGTTTATTTATTTAGTGTTGTGTCGTGGCACAGTTTTGATCGTCTCTGAGATAGACTTCTCTCCTTCATCAATGGTTTATTTATTTAGTGTTGTGTCGTGGCACAGTTTTGATCGTCTCTGAGATAGACTTCTCTCCTTCATCAATGGTTTATTTATTTAGTGTTGTGTCGTGGCACAGTTTTGATCGTCTCTGAGTTAGACCTCCCTCCTTCATCTATGGTTTATTTATTTAGTTTTGTGTCGTGGCACAGTTTTGATCGTCTCTGAGATAGACTTCCCTCCTTCCTCTATGGTTTTTTCGTTCCTTCTTCCCTGTCTGCCTTTTTCTTCTTTTTACTCAACATAATTTTCTTCACGGATGCTATGTCTGGTTAAAGAAATAATTGTGCAAGTGTAATTTTTCTTTTTATTCATGGTTTCGACCGGAATGCGCGCGTGCGTGCGTGCGTGTGTGTGTGTGTGTGTGTGTGTGTGTGTGTGTGTGTGTGTGTGTGTGTGTGTGTGTGTGTGTGTGTGTGTGTGTGTGTGTGTGTGTGTGTGTGTGTGTGTGTGTGTGTGTGTGTGTGTGTGTGTGTCTGGTCATCTTGTAAATATTGTAGATAGTACCTTGACGCAGTTGTCACCGGAAACTGTAGATTCTAGTTATGACACCGGCCGCTTAAGCCTACGTTCTAGGATAGTTGTTAGATTGCTTATAATCAGAAATTTATTGGGAAACGTTTAAAATTGTCACTATCAACCATTCAGCTTCCTTAATAACTAAATACTAATTTGTTTTAAATGGAACATTACTTCTTAGTAATAGTTATAGTTATCAATTTCCTGCTGTCAGCGGTTCTTCATATTTATAATAATCAACAATTCTGAAAAAAAATATTTATGGTACACTATACATTATTTTTTAATGCTGGATTGTTTTTGTTTGTTACTAATTTTTAAAAATATTTTTTGACGATTCAACTTTTGCGTGAAGGAGTTTGTACATTTTTATTTATTTTACTGCATGTCTTGTGTTGCGTATATTAATTATTATGCTTTGTAATCGGGCGTAATACTGTTTTGTAGCATTTAAATAAATGAATAATAATCTTAGTCCCGATCACTTGGCGTACAGTTTTATAATTCAAACAGCTGACACACATTGTTACCGTTGTTGAATTGGCGGAATCCCCCGGTAATTGGAGAGGCCAACTCCAATCAAGAGAAACGGTTTGGAACAACAGTTAAAGCACCTGTGATTGTGTACAGATAGTTAACGTGGAATTGCCACTTACCTGGCCAGTTCCATTCAAGTATTCTCCATTCAAACATAGAACAAACAATATCAGATCAGTGAGGATGTTGGATAGTTTAGTTTAGTTTTAGTTTAAAAGGGGATATATAGTTGGTCCAGCCAACCCTTGCAACGAAGCCTATGGCTTTTTGTGCCAATCCCGGTGCCTAATCGTCGTAAAGCTGGCTGACCTTGACCAAGTCAAGGAGCTTCTTCACTAGATTGGTAATTTCCAACTGTCCCAGAGGTGAGCCTTCAAAAGGTACTCTTCTGCCGGCACCAAGAGCCTCACGCTCCCGGACAGTGTGTTCTACAGACTCTTCGTCCAACCCACAGAGGCGACAGATGGGATCCTCCATAAGGAGTCCCACTGTTCTTAGATGCCTCCGGAATTTACCGTAACCGGTGATGAGTCCCACCACCAACTTTACGTAAAATTTACTCAACCCAAGAAGTTACTTTGTTGACTTCTGGGAAGGATTTCTGACAAGAAGCTTGTCGAGTCCATGCCCTGGGAACCGCCGCCATCTTTCCAGATGTCTGGGACCCAGTTTTGGTTGGTATTTTGACAGCTGCAGCCGAAACGCCGCAGGCCGGCTCAGGACCAATGAAGGGCTTAATAGTGCCTTCCCTAGCCAAGGCATCGGCCTGCACGCTGCCTTCTATTCCCCTATTTCCTGGGATACATTCCAGCAGGACCTGATTTCTTGAACCCAGGATGCTGAGGGACTCCACACACTCCCAGACCAGACCAGACGAAACCTTCCAGGAGTCAAGGGCCCCCAAGGCCGCCCGACTATCTGAGAGGATATGGATATGTTTCCCGCAAACCTCTTTCATAATTTGCGCTGAACGTATGGCGACTTGAGCTTGGAACACGGTGCCATACGCTCCCAGGCTCACGCACGCGTTTGTCCTAGGGTCACCAGTATAGACACCATATCCAGCTCTGTTGCCTATTCTTGACCCGTCTGTGAACCATACAAATGGGTCGTGAGAAGAAACCGGGCTAGTAACAGCGTCCCAGTACTCCCTCGACCCAAAATCCACAGTATGGGGTCTGGTGGAAAGATACTTAGTCCCAATGAGGTCAAACCTCATTGAGAGTACCTCATCTTTTACTAGATTGACCACTGAGGAGTGACCTGTACAGGACCCCCTCCAGTGATCAGTCAGTTGAGGCCTATAGGCCTTTTCCTCTGATTGCCAGGAGTGCTTCTCCTGGCTATCTTCATCCTATTCAGAGCCTCAGCCGTCCGATCGAGATGATCAGAGCCTGGGCTCCGAGAAGGATGTTTTCGAAGTCAGAGAGCGACATGCCCCCCTCCGCCGAACCCATGACCCGAGCAGCGGGGACTTCAGATTGGCCTGCCCCTACCTTCGTTCCCCGTGCCAAGGTCCTTGTCTGAGAGCTCTGAGCGGTCCTCAGCCAAGTTGGTTTCAGAATCGGAGACAGACCTGCCCCCCCCCGACATTGATTTGGCCCGAGCAATGGAAAACAAGGGCTGGCCAGTGAGGCTGCCCTCTGCTCCCATGCTCGGTTCATTATCTAAGGACTCAGTGCGGTCCTTAGGTGTGTGGTAATGAGTTCAGGGTACCGCGGGGTCACTAAGCCCGTCAGCTGCACACCTCAGCTGCCCCTGCGGACCTCGGTCCGGGACTGCTTATTAGGGTTTCCCCTTATTCGCAGTTGTCCACCCCATCAATGACGAGGTGGAACATTCGCTATCCGCCACCTGCGACCCGCCCAGTAGCTGAGGCTCGCCTTGGGTGTTGGATATCTTGGTTGAAAAAAATGTGAAGGAAATTGTGACCAAAACATATATATTACCTTTTCATATATACTATATTACAGTTTGTTTACAATAAAATTATTTAATTTTTTTATGTATGCTAGTGTACATTGTTATATAGCGTTTTCATATATATATATATATATATATATATATATATCATTGTATCAAATTGTAGATAATATTATTATATATTTTAATGAAAATGTTAAAAACGTATTCTGTTATGTTTGCAGTTCAATGACTGCAGTAGTTAAGATAAAAGATATTAATTTTTGTCTGTTTGTTATATGTAGTATCATATTATTTTTTTATTAATGTAGTACATTGAAAACATATTTCGCACATTTTTATACATTGCCCCACATATGATCGAAAAATTCTAGTAAAATATTAGAGTTATAAATATTTTAAACTATTTTTTTAAATTATTTTAGTGTAAAAGCTTATTAATTTATACGTTAAACATTAGTTAAATAAATATACATTTGATTGAATATCAATATATCTAAATACTAAAATAATAAGTTGAAATAATTTTTAAATAGTTAAATAGGTTTTTGCCTTCGATAACAGTATTCCTAACCTGAAATAGTAATAAAAATATGTTTTAGAAGACATCTAAAAATTTTCCAAAATGGTTTGTATTTTTCATCTATCAAATTAATAAGACATTTACAATAATTTATGTAATCCTTTAATAAAACGTTAAATAGAAATACATTTTTAAATATTTGTACGTATATGTTGTAATTTATTTATAACCAATCTTGGTCATCTTAACTATACATTTGACACTGTTGATTATACATTTTTATACATGTAAAATTTAGCAGTTTGTCACATAATCTGATGGATGTATATAAAATGTGATTTAATACAAGAAATATTGAACGGAAAACATACAGTCTTGATCTAAAAAAGTCTTTTGGGTGGTTAACAGAATATTAAAAATAAAGATAATAACAGTATGAAGAACGTGGACTTGAATGACTTGTTTTTGCTGACAGGGATACTTTTCAAAATCAATTGTTAAAACCCCAGGAGAAGGTAACTCCTCCTTCTAAAGAAAGATTTAGCTTTTTTCACTATTTTCATTAAACCTCATTCCGTACATATATAATTATTAATATTGAAATAAATAGCTGCGATGTTACTTTTTCCATGAAAACATAAATAATTTGAATATTTAAAAAAGATTTGTTGTTTACTATCTCAAAATAGTTACTCTTATTCATGAAATGTATAATACGTAAATATAATTAATGCCATAATTACTTAAACGTTTTATGAAGAATAACTTTAATGAGTATTTTAAAAAATCAGTAAAAAATGTGTATGTTATTTTGTATTATATATAATTAATACTTTTCTTAAATGTAAATTCTTTGAAAATCTGTTTGTTTACTATCATGAACAACAGCATGTTGATGAAATCTAGCTGCTATTCAATACACTTGATTGGTAAACAAACTTTGGTGAAGTTTCTTTAATCACTTAGAAAGTGTTTAATGAAACTACACCATTCTTTGAAGCGATCGTTCTATTGGATAGTTCCCTAAAAACGTTTCAATTAATTGAAGTCTTAAAAATATAATTGATAAATTATTGGAAATTTTCAACGCTTCAGTTCGACAGGTATAACACTTCTATTGTCTTCAGTTATTACTTAGTAATTTATTCCACATTAATGTTAATTTTATTTTACTATAAACTAGTCCAAATCAATGTAGGAACGTCTTAAACAGCTATCTACACATGCTAAGAGTTTATTAAGGAATTTTCAAAAAGTCACACCTTCTTACAATTTATTACAAATACACAATACAAAGAACAAAATGTGCAAGTACAATGAGCTAACAGTACACAGAAAATATAATAAATAGTAAAAGTGATCAAGTTACCCAATAGCATATGTACTGCCAACTCGAAAAGGTACGAGAGATATGAACCGCGGACCACTACACTAACGGGCGGAACTAACTACAAACGTCAATGAAGAACGGAATCTCCTTAGCAGATTGGCCCTTGTGAGTAGTGGGGGTACTCCCTCCAAGTACGAGGGATATGAACCGCGGACCACTACACTAACGGGCGGAACTAACTACAAACGTCAATGAAGAACGGAATCTCCTTAGCAAATTAGCCCTTGTGAGTAGTGGGGGTACTCCCTCCAAGTACGAGGGATATGAACCGCGGACCACTACACTAACAGGCGGAACTAACTACGAACGTCAATGAAGAACGAAATCTCCTTAGCAAGTCGGCCCTTGTGAGTAGTGGGGGTACTCCCTCCAAGTACGAGGTATATGAACCGCAGACCACTACACTAACGGGCGGAACTAACTACAAACGTCAATGAAGAACGGAATCTCCTTAGCAAGTCGGCCCTTGTGAGTAGTGGGGGAACTCCCTCCAAGTACGAGGGATATGAACCGCGGACCACTACACTAACGGGCGGAACTAACTACAAACGTCAATGAAGAACGGAATCTCCGTTGAAAGTCGGCCCTTGTGAGTAGTCGGGGAACTCCCTCCAAGTACGAGGGATATGAACCGCGGACCACTACACTAACGGGCGGAACTAACTACAAACGTCAATGAAGAACGGAATCTCCTTAGCAAATTGGCCCTTGTAAGTAGTGGGGGAACTCCCTCCAAGTACGAGGGATATGAACCACGGACCACTACACTAACGGGCGGAACTAACTACAAACGTCAATGAAGAACGGAATCTCCTTAGCAAATTGGCCCTTGTGAGTAGTGGGGGAACTCCCTCCAAGTGATGTCTAGGTGGACTGGGGAAGGGGGAGGTTGTTTTAGTTTTTTAAGATATCCCATGATTTTGGAACATTTCTGTTGTGTTCTAACAAAATATTGTTGGTTTGATATTTCCTCTAGAAGGTCCTTCAAGCTAGTGTTCCCATGACAAGGTAAAAAAAACTCCCTCCAAGTGGATCTAGGGACATAGGTGTCATGGGCGTGATGGATGTTAAATTAAATTATTATGTTAAGTTTTTCGTACTTTGGTAGCTTAATGTTTAGAGTGTTCTGGGACGTGTCAATAATTCAATATCTCACAGACATATTTCAATATAATCAATACAAAGCTCCTGTAAAGCAAGAGTAATAGTAGAAGATAAAAAAAGTTCTGTTAAGGGGGGGTTATCCAAAGTCACAGAGGTCAATGATTTAAACTCCCAACCCATTGCCTTAAAGGAATCGACTTAAAAATACCTAAACATAAAGAAATTAATCTCTTTGATAACAATTCAGAAATATTATCTAATTATCTTAATTTTCTGTTTTTAAATGTCCAAGGTCTTGATAAAAAAACTGCTGTTTTGGAAAGTTTCCTGATTGGCTTACATGGTATTCAGTTTATATGTCTTACCGAGCACTGGCTGAAAAAAGATGAAATTGACGCTTCCAATCCGCAAGGCTTTTATTGTGCAGCCTCCTATAGTAGGTCTGAACACATAAGAGGAGGTTCTTTAATATTCGTACGCGATAATTTATGTGCAAAGGAATTTAATATATTTAATTTCTGCCAGGAATTTAACTTTGAAGCCTCAGCCATTATTGCTGAGGAAATAAAACTTATAGCTGTTTCTTTATACCACTCTCCCTCGGGTGATGCGTATGAGTTTATTAAAACACTTGACAACCTTCTTGAGTTTTTGGGCTCCTGGTCCAGCTACACTATTATTGTAGGGGGTGATATTAACTCAAAATTTGATGTAAATACAAATAAAAAAACCGTAACTATCTTCAAAAATATATTGAGGCAGCATAATTTTTATTGTCTTAATAAGGCTGCGACAAGAGGCTATAACTTTCTCGACAACGTATTTATTAACAGTCCAGTCAATAAAACATCATGCAAAATTATTCCATTTCCTTATTCAGATCATGATGGTATTCTTCTAGGCTTCCATGCTAACAACAAGCAAACACCTAAAACGTCCACTTTCTCTGCCAATAAATCTACATTTATTATTCCAAAATCTGTTTATAACGATATATCACTCCATTTACGTGTTACGTGTCCATTTAGTGAGTCCATTTAGTGTCCATTTAGTGGGTGGGTCAATACCATTGTACGTGTATGGGTGGGCGGGTGGGTCAATACCACTGTACGTGTAGGGGTGGTTGGGTGGGTCAATTACGACTGGGACCATTTGCTATCAGAGTACCGAGGCAAAGGAGCTACCTGTATTTTTCAACACCTTTTCTCTTTAATTTTAAATAACATCAACTTTTATAAAAAATTAAAGTTACTTAAGTCAAATAAACCTACTAAGCCACGTCCTAACTGGTTTTCACCAGATCTACTAAAGATGAGAGAAAGGCTGTTTTTTCTACATGGTGTGGCAAAAAGCACCGATAATAAGGCTGTCAAGCACAGCTTTGCTACCCTAAAAAAACAGGACAGAAAATCCATTAAGGAAGCAAAGATTTCTCAAAATATAAAATACCTTGACCGCAGCAAAAATAAATGTAAAGCTGCTTGAAACGTTATCAGGAGCAATCAGGGAACATTAAAACAAAATCAAATATGTTTCACGCCTAATGAGTATAATGATTTCTGTATTGAGTCTGTCTCCGAATTAAAAAACAAAATGAATAATTTTAAATCTAATGTTGATAACTGTTGTGTCTTTCTAAATCGCTCTGACGTAACTCCAGTTGCCTTTAGTTGGACAGCCATTACACCAGATGACGTGCTTTCAGCTAGTAAACACCTCAGTAATTCGGACAGCAGTGACATATACTGCATGTCAAATAATCTCATTAAATTCATTCTCCCAAGTTTTGTCAATCCCCTTACTTCCTGCATAAATCTATGTCTGAAGGAAGGAGTTTTTCCTGATCCACTAAAAATCTCTAGAGTGTGCCCAGTATATAAAAAAGGGCCAAAAGATAAGCTAGACAGCTATCGCCCGATATCAATTATTCCAATCTTATCCAAATTAATTGAAATTTTAGTTTTTGATCAGATTAATGAATTCTTTGAAACAAACCAATTTTTAAGCACATCACAATTCGGATTCAGGAAAGGCAAATCTACATCAAATGCAATTGACAGTCTTATTAGAACTATTATTCAAACGTTTGAAAATAAAAATCTTGCCCAGGCCACCTTCTGTGACCTGAGCAAAGCATTTGATTGTGTGAATCATAGCGACCTTTTCAAAAAATTATCTTATTATGGTGTGAACGGGTTACCTCTAAATTTTTTCAAGTCATATCTTACAAATCGCAAACAAAAAAACTTTTATAAATGGCCAATGGTCGTATGAAGTCTCTTTACATTGTGGAGTTCCCTAAGGGTCCGTACTTGGACCATTTTTATTTTTAATACGCATAAATGACCTCCCTCAATGTTTGTCTGCATCTTCTACTATATTGTACGCTGACGACACAACATTCGTCAACATTGGTAAAGACATAGAAGAAATTAAATTACTATCTGAAAACACTATCATGAATGCATCCAAATGGTTCCAGGCCAATGGATTTCTTCTAAATAATGATAAGACAAAAAATATATTGTTTAGCGTGAGATCAGGTTCAGTCAATTATAATTGCCTCAACAACTTCTCATCTAGTGTTAAGTTTTTGGGTGTTTTCATTGACCAGAATCTAAATTGGAATGAACATATAGAGCATATATCCAATATGCTGTCAAGAGTAATTTACCTCTTGAGGCGTTTAACATCTTGTGTTACCATAAATTATGTAAAAATAGCATATTACGCTTATTTCCAATCTATTTTTAGATATGGTCTGATTTTCTGGGGGAATTCAAAACGAATTAAGGAAATATTAGTTATCAAAAAAAAAAAGCAATTAGAGTAGTTTCAGAATCAAGTTTATTTGAACATTGCAAACCCCTTTTCCAGTATTTGAAAATTCCAACTATTATTAACTTATACCTATTCGATCTCATTTCCTGTTTTTCAAAATCCTCATTTGCTGCATTTTAATTACAAAAATCATTATCACAACACCAGACCGAAACTGAACACATCAATACACTTTTCTAGATTGACGAAGTCTCTTGATAGCCATGTGGTATTATGCTTGAAAGTATACAATTTCCTTTCCCATTTGGTTTTGAAGTACAGTCAAAAACAATTTTTAACTAAGTTTTATATATGGCTCCTGGAAAACCCCTTCTATTCTGTAGATGAATTTTTTACTCTGAACCACATTGACTTCTAACCTTTTATTACGTCATAAGACATTATTAAAATATATATCGTATTTCATTTATCTATTTTGTTTTTTGAATGTTGAACAAATGTTTAAACTTAGTTTAGTTTAAAATTAAGATGATTTGACATTTTCCATAATTGTAAACAATTTGACGGCAAATAAATGAATTATTATTATTATTATTATTATTATAATATACACTAATAAAAATGCTTATCCTGTAACATGCATAATTTCAAAATTGTTTGTTATTGTGTTCAAAATAATGAGTTGCGGCATTTACTTAATAACAAGTATCCAATTAGTAGGAATATGATACGGTGTTGGTTAGCAAATAAGAAGGAAGAGCTATTATTTCAAACTAATACTATATATATATATATATATATATATATATATATATATATATATATATATATATATATATATATATACCACTGTACGTGTCTGGGTGGGTAAGAGGATCAGTACCACCATATGTGTATGATATGGTGGGTGGTTGGGAATATCATCACCTATATACACGTAAGGGTGGATGGGAGGATAATTAACCACTGTGCGTGTACGAGTATGGGTGAGTGGGAGGGTCATCACATCCGTTCGTGAATGGGTCGGTGCGAACATTATCGGTGGGTGGAAGGGTCATTAATTTCTGTATTTTTTACGCTACTTTTAATCCATCTATGCTACAAGATAACTAATTTGGGAAAAATATTTATAATTCACTGACTGTTAACTTAACATTTATTCATATAAAGTAAAAACTGATATCTTCAGTATCAAGGTTTGCATTTTCCACTCCACTTAACTAGAAAACTTGAAACTTATAAAATCCTCGCAGAAGTTCATTGTTGAAAGCCAACGGAATGGGATGATGCGAAGATAAGAGCTGAGACTCTTTTAACTCTATCTGCCCTATTTAATCTGTCCCAATCTTCATACTAATCAATTTGTAATTGAATTAAAAAAAATGTAATTAAATATGTAGATACTTTTTTCATAGTAAGTAGGGGGCATTTTTCAATGGTGAAAACCTCCATTAACTTAAATAAACATACAGTATTATGATAAGTTATATTAATAATGATTAATGAAAACACTTTATAAACAATTTTATAATTAGCTAGAGGAAAATTTTTAGAGTACATTTTAAAGCCTTTTAAAAGTAATATATTATTAATATCGTGTATTACACGATCAGTTGTTTGTAGTAAAAATACATTTAAATTTATGACTATTAAATGCTATTTTGTCTATTTTTATTACCATTGTATGTGTATTCAAAGTTATGCTCATTTACTTTTCGAAATCACATAATTGTGCATACCGTAATACGATAAAATATACGTTATATACATATAGCAATAAAATATTTAGTGAATAATTATAGAAGATATGTCTACGTTTGAACAATTACTTCAGACTACAATATTTAGCTGTAACAAGATGATAAATTGTAAGACTTATTCAAGCAGGATTATCAATAACTTCACTTTTAACCAACTCTCAAAAATAAATAAAGCTAGAGGATGTCTTACTTCACCAAGTAAAGTTAGGGGTAAGAAGTCCTCTTTAACACAACTAGGGTACCATTTAAAGGTCCTTAAATGTGACTTAAAAACCACCACCAGTGACCGAGCAGGAGGGTTGCATACAGGGACACGACCACTCACCGGTCACGCATCCAAGGAACAGCCACGCTCGAAGTTGCTTGACGACGTTATCTTGTGTAAAATATATATTTTGATCAAAATAATTTACTTAAAACCGTTATAAAGCGGAGAAATAATATTGTTCAAATTACTTACTCTGAAATTCAAATGATCACTACTCTGGAAAGGATAAACCTTTCGATGTCCGGTTTGCGGCAATTAATTTCTCTTGAATTGACCTTTAATTTGATACCAAACTCGACCTAGACTAACGTTGAACATTTTCTATCAACTCCTAGTGGGCCGTCCCTCTGAAAAAATAAAATGTCGCTAATGCCACCAGAAAATATGTTCTTCGTAACCATGACAATGTATGAGATTTCACTTACAAGTGAAGTCATACAACAGTCATAGAGTCGTGAAAGCGTTTCCATATTTGTTTTAAAACCTACATATAAGAAATACATAGGATACATATTCACATAATTATATAAATCATTTATAGAGTCCAAGATATTAATAAAATACATAAATCAAGTCATAATATCACGAAACAGTAAAGTAATACACGATTAGATAATATCATGTTAATATGATGAAATTGCTATGCGTTTATTATATGAAACAGGAATGAGGTGAGGTGCTCTGGCTTAATGTATTGGAGGGAAGCTTAATCATTGTTGTGCAACCCCTAAGGGCCTTTAATGGTTTACCACAGCTGGTTCTCATTCCATTTCAAACTTAATTTATTTGAATATTACGGAGAGCCGTAAAGAAAGTTCACTGTGGGTATCGTTGGGTTAATCCCTTTTTGCCTAATTTTACATTTAATCATTTCGGTTTTACGCAAAAATGTATATATTTTTTATCAAATAAATATCGGATTTGTTAACAGTTACACAGAAAAATTTACTTTATAAGGTAGGCTATATATTGAAACACAAAACATACTATTATTTAATAACTAACAATACTCTTTGTAATAGATATTAGCCTTGATTATACCCCTACAATAGACATGCCATCTAATAGGAATATTTGTGGCAGTAATTGTGTTAGTTAGTGAGTTCTGCAACTACAGCTGGTTTAAATTGCATATATATTACATGGCACTAAACTAGCGCTCCACAATGGACCACAAAAAAAGCTGATGTTTTGAAACTCAAAATTTAACATGGGATGGGTAATCTATTTGTGCATAAAATCAATGGTATTAGTAATGACACCGGCCACGTAAGGCTACGAAATACTCTTATTAGTTCAATTATATATGTTGTTACCAGCTGTTTATCACAACAGTAATTATTTATTTAAAGTTTACAAGGTGTAACAAATGCGTGGCCTTTCCAAGCTTGGCAAAGCTTGTCGGCAAGGACCACAATATGGAACTTATGATTATAATATTTAAAAAGTGGTATACAATATATAAAAGCCATTTACCGCTCATCACGATTTCTCCAAAACCATACGCTCAAATGACTTGAAATGTTGTACATAGGTTTATCTTGGCCCGTAGAGGCTCACTAAGAAATGAATTTCTTCTCCGACCTCAGGACTCCGTCCCACTGCCCTCCAAGATTCCAATTGTATTCTTTCTTTTGGAACTATATTAATCAGTTAATTAATTTATTTACTAACAGCTGTTAAATGAAAAGAAAATTGATCACAATTGTGGTAGGCTAAAGTTTAAAAATAAAAAATAATTTAGTACAATAGTAAATTATATATAACATAAGTTGTTCTAACTTAGATATAAAGTGGATACAGTGTAAACTGAAAGCTTGCTGCACATTTCGATTATATGATCAAACTCAATATAATGACAGGCGAAGTGGGCTGGTACAGCTAGTACAATGTATAGGTGATTTAAGGTGGGCGCTAGTATAGGCAACTTTACAATTTTGCATCTTATTTACCTTGTTAGCAAGGTTCAATAGTTACAATAATCTAAACAACAATCAAACAACAACAGTAACAAACAACAATATGCACAAAAACAAATAACTAAACAATAACAAATAAATAAGCAATAACAACCTATGTAATACTAAAGTATGCAATACATTATAAATATGTACATTTAATAAACAAAAGATAAACAATTAGGGGAAGAACAGCTACTATGGTACAAGTCTATAAGGGGTAATGTAAATCAGTTATTTGCTGTTGATTTGTGCGGTTAACTTACTAGACACTGTAAGGAGGGGGGGGGGAGAACCAGTACAGTATATGGTGAATACTACTGACACAGTCAAGGTGGGTACTAAGTACTAACGTCATTTGTTTTTACAAGAAATACAATCACTGAAAGTTGATTTCGATAAAGAGTACATGAATTAAAATAACTATTTGACTACATCAATTAAACAAAATATCTCTGAGTTAGTCATTTTTACACAACGCGTTTCTGCAATGGAGTCACACATCAATCAAAGCCTGTAGTTAGCGGAGTTCCCTCAACACAACTTGAGTAATATTCAATAGAACCCAATTACGTAGTTTAATTGGCCTCATTCTACACTAAGCCATTAACGATTTCCAATGAACCCCCCTCTCTTGTTCCTTGTAAGATATTTCCACTTATAATATAATAAACGCTGTATTTACTCTATAATTAGTACTAAATCTGTAACTTCAAAGATTACTATTCTTAATACGTAACTAATGATTGTAAAAGTAAATTTTCCAACAATCTTCTATATACATTTTATGTAACATTCGTATATTTATGTTTGTGTACAAAACACGCGAAAAATAGTTGTGAGTAGAATTTATTTATATCTGTACAAAACATTACATTTACATATAAGAATGTTTTATATGGCTCTAAAGTTATAAACGGAAACATGGAATTTCAAGCATTTCCGACATACTTAAACTAAAAAAAGAAAAATACATGTCAGTCCTGGAAAAGTGGTCCTGTTACCAGCTAACTTAGTATTATATAAAAATCATATCCTGTAAGCTTATAACCGTCCCCAGATACATTTTTATTTATGAACACAACCTTAAGTTACTTTATTTTGAATAAATCAAGTAAACAGTAAACCTTTTTTCTAACAACTAAGGAAAAAAATAATTAATAATAGTTAATATCAGACTAAGCCAAGGAAAAAAGTAGCTAGTTTAAAATATTATTTGACATTTAAATCAGAAATGTCCGTGTATTTGTTTTGTAAATTATAGTTTGGACATAGTAAGCAGATAATGCAGTGTCTTTCATACTAGGACGGAATAGTAGTTATTATGAAGTATAAATTCTTATATTTTACTTCTTAGAGAGTTTTATTTGTGAAGAATGGTGAAGTCCTAAGACCAATTTAGAAACCCAAAACGTTACTTAACTAACGGTATACTAAAAATTACTTGTGATCACGTTTTAATTTCCTAAAAGGCCTTTTTGTGAGTAAAACTATTTTTCTGATAACATTCTATTACCTACAATACCTCCTATAAATTAAAGGAAGATTTTATAACATACTTTATGTTTTATGTATGTTTACTTATTTAAGTATATTTAAATATCATTTAATTATAAAACAATTTTTGTGTTAAGAAAACGCTATTCATAAATAGTAATACTGTGTAGTATCTGGTATAATCAATAAACTCATAATTGATTTTGAAACCGATATGGACCGAAAGTAGTATCGAGCCTATCCATAGACGTATTTAAAGAGGTGAAAAAAAAAAAAAAAAACACACAAATCCACCCCTATTCTTACTTGTACACGTACAGTGGTTTCACTTGTTCGTGGGTTTGGACAACGTATCAAATATATGACGGCGGTCATATGTGATATAGCTACACAGCTGCGTTGCATAAATTGTGTATCTGAACCGAAAGTAGTATCGAGCATCCAACCCTATTCTTACTTATATACGTACAGTGGTTTCACTTGTTCGTGGGTTTGGACAACGTATCAAATATATGACGGCAGTCATATTATGTGGTATAGCTACACGGCTGCGTTGCATAAATTGTGTATCTGAACCGAA
>JAQJVL010008296.1:0-20370 GCA_035578905.1 Stictocephala bisonia
TACGTCTCTCAAATTTATATAAAATGTTTGGTGCTATCCAGGGACTTAACAATTTAGCCTTTAACAATTTAGAACTACCACCATTTTTCTTGCTACTTCTAAATATACAATTACTTAAAACATCAATAAACTTATAATACAAACAGTATTTACATCATTTTAGATAATGTATAATGTTTTAACTAAACATCTGTAACACACTGTTATTTACATTGACAAAATAACAAAAAAATGTCCCCTAACATTTTTCATATTCACAACCCCCTAAGGCCTAAATAAAAGATCGCGATTCCTTTCCGTGCAAGACAAACCACAGCAAGGAATAATATCCCACTCTGACCCACTATCAAGGCCAATCGGCGACAGTACAGGTGCAGTGGCGACGTAGACAAGTACTTCCGGATGAGCGTCTCGATAGAAAGAGAGAGAGGGAATGGGGGAATGAGAGGGAGTGATTAGTTCCTTTACTGCTCACAGGTTGTGCAACCGAACAGTCGAAACTGGAGGCAATTTCGACCTCTTTAACTTGATTGACGACAGGTTGCAGCACGGTCGCTCCCATTTTCCGTGCCTCAATATTTATCATTGGATGGAACTATCTTCTATGTATAGTAAAATCAATGCCTATACTGAACTCATTGAGGATGGTTAAAGGCAAGATCTTTTGTGTCTAAATAAAGTTCCAAAACTTCCTCCCTCAGTGCCTAAGTCCCTGTATCAAGCTGAACTTTACTACTGTGTTTTTTGTTGGCAATGTTTTTGGTTTTTAATGAAAAGGAAATGTCAAACAAGTGTTTTAACTACCAAGAAATTTTTTGGACCCAGAATCAATATCCTGAGCCAAAAAAAACAGAGTTCCAAGATTCGTTCCTCAAAAGAGTTTGGAAATTTTTAATATTTTCATCAGTGAATGCTCTACAAACATTAAATGTGAGAATAGCTTCCTAAGAATGGTGGTCAGGTAATGCAGTGACATCAACCTGACTATGTATCTGTATGAATATTATTATTATATATATCAATACAACATCAATTGCTAAACCTACAACTGCTCCCTGACAGATCTAATGATCCAATTATAAGGTTCGTATAAAATTAATGAAAATATTTCACCTATGTCTGCATTTTTATATATAAGAATCGACGGAACTTTTAAAAATATTTCGTATAATAATATATAATCAGCTGCAATCGCAAATTGAAGTATAAGTCAGTACCATTGGCACACAGTTGTACGTTAGTACAATAACTGTATAAGTCAGTACCATTGGCACACAGTTGTACGTTAGTACAATAACTGTATAAGTCAGTACCATTGGCACACAGTTGTACGTTAGTACAATAACTGTATAAGTCAGTACCATTGGCACACAGTTTACGTTAGTACAATGACTGTATAAGTCAGTACCGTTGGCACACAGTTGTACGTTAGTACAATGACTGTATAAGTCAGTACCGTTGGCACACAGTTGTACGTTAGTACAATAACTGTATAAGTCAGTACCGTTGGCACACAGTGTACGTTAGTACAATAACTGTATAAGTCAGTACCGTTGGCACACAGTTGTACGTTAGTACAATAACTGTATAAGTCAGTACCGTTGGCACACAGTTGTACGTTAGTACAATAACTGAATAAGTCAGTACCGTTGGCACACAGTTGTACGTTAGTACAATAACTGTATAAGTCAGTACCGTTGGCACACAGTTGTACGTTAGTACAATAACTGAATAAGTCAGTACCGTTGGCACACAGTTGTACGTTAGTACAATAACTGTATAAGTCAGTACCGTTGGCACACAGTTGTACGTTAGTACAATAACTGTATAAGTCAGTACCGTTGGCACACAGTTGTACGTTAGTACAATAACTGTATAACCTATGAACGGAATAGCCTAATTTTAGAACTGTATTTGAATTTTAATTGGTCGATTTTACTGTATTTTTATGCGTGCATTTCAGATAGCCTGGCCTAAATAAAGGGTAACTGTCTAAGGGTTGAGACATTATATAAAGTTATCAATAATGTTACAGAATATCAAACAATCTTTATCCAACTCATATGAACTTTATTTTGATCTTGTATACGCTTTATTTGTAGTACAATATAGGGTAGTTTTTTACCCCTGAAAAATAATAAGCACATATTGGTATAGGGCAGATTTTCTAGTGGAGGATAATTTGAACTCAATTCCAAAGTTTCATGTAAATCTATGCATATTCATAGATTTCAGAGGTTTCGTACCACTTTTATCTTGAAATACTGGACTAATAATCATTCCACTCAAAAAATACACATTACTTTGATTCTTAGATACATGCAATATTTTCTATTCATTAACAATAAACTAATTATTCGTAGAAAGTTCAGCCATACTTTTAAATAAGATATAATATATTATTAAACTGCTTTATTAATGAAACAAGGATCAGATCGTGTGCCAAGCAGAACGAAATTCTAAAACCAATCTATGAGCAAGTTTTCGGGACGACTCGTAAGCTAAGGTACTCTAGCGTTATTAATTTTTCATAAAATATATTTTAATTTCTTTGTATTGCAAGGCCTATATACTTATTTCCACATTCCAAGAGTCATCTAATATACAAAGCATATAGAATAACTGTGGTCATCACAATTTGTTTCCTAATTTATTTTATTTTTTATTTATTCATAAGACGCCAATCGTCAAGATATGGGCGAATATGGATTTCGAATGAGTGTGATGAGTGTAGATGAGCGAATGTAGTCATTGTTACAAACTAAGGCCGACTATTCCTTAGAAAGTGTCATTAATTAATAGCCCAATGACAAATGAACAGCCGGTGGTTATCAGCTGATCCTTCTCAAAATGTATTATGACTCTGATTGGGATCGAACTGAGAACCTTCAGCACATGAAGCTGGGATTAAACCAACTACGCTATCGCCCAATCCTATTAAAAAAATATGATTTATTATTCAAAAATATATTAAGCAAAGCAAACTTTTAATTTTTTGTAAGACCAAAATAATGAATGATATAAAATCACAGTAACAAATCTCACTCAATAAGGATTATCTGTTGACCCATGGCAAAATGTCATCACATAAATAAACTATACACTACAATAATTTTAAAAGACTGATTAAAATATTTTATCTATTAATCCCAAACATTGTACTTTATTATTATATCTAAGAGTGTGCAGACGAATATTTGTTCTGTTTTCAACAGAAAGAATTGTGCAAGCTCATACTCATGCTCGTTATTGTAGTGTAAGCAGAGAGGGGTGAAAATACAAACGGCCAACACAGAACACGGTCTCTATTCGTCATCCCGCAACAAGCCAAGGAAGAGTTTGAAGTTGGGGTAACATGTTGATGCTTTAAAATTGAACCTGTGTGGATCGTAAGAAAGGCATAAGTAACATATTCCAGAGCTATTACGGTGGACGCTGAGTACTCAGGTACCTGCTTGGGTCAAGTGCGCAATAGCGGCGAGGAGTAGGATTAAGGATTAGTGCGCAATTCCGTTGCAATAGGCTCTTTATTAAGACAACTACTGAAGAAGAAAAAACTATAAACACTCGAGTTTGAAACATCACTGTAAAGAAACTAATTACGCTAGAAAAATACAAATTATATTAAAACTTTCCTTGTTTATTCATGTACTTTTGAGTGTAACAAAACTGTTATCTTTTAACAGTTTCTTAATCACGGGTAGAATAAAAAAGGGCGTATTTCTAACGCTCTTTACCGAAACATCGACTTTAAACATTTCTAGAATAAAACTTCTGGTCAGATTGAATTGAAACTATAGTCGGTCATTTATCAACTATTTCACTAACTTATGCTAGGGTTTTATGAATTTTTATTAATTAACAAAAATATTCTTATGGAAATTTAAAATTGAGTAGGCCTACGAAATCGAATAAAACTTCGTTTTGTACATCACAATACCATTATTTAAAAAAACGAAAGAACGTTTACATAACATACTTGTATGAATTTACATGAATTAATAATCAAACGCGGGGCATTGTGTAGCCGTGCGTAAAATCGCGGCACTCTTTCGACTACCGCACTACACAAAAGCACTGAAGCGTTGCCACTTTGAACAGCCAGCGTTAGAGGGCCTGTTGACTCAATATAATCTTTACTTTAATCACAGCTAACACTTTAATTTTAGTTAGATTGTTATTTTTTAGAACCTTATGCTGATTTGTACGTATAATTCATTTTCTATCACCATTTTTCTCCCTCAATTAAAAAAAACAATAAAAAATGTTTAATAAAACATAACAATAAAAAATTATAACGTTCAGTGTTAGATTTTTAATCATTTCTAATAGTTCGTAGTAGGTTTGATCGTATTGATCAAAAACGTTAAAAACTGTTGTGTGAACATAAACAAACTACAAAATTAGAATTTGTGAAACAGAGTTCATGTATAAAGTAAGAAAAGCCGCTGGAACAGACCTCATCGCGGCAACGTCGCTTTGTTTTGATCTGGTCGTCGGTAGAAATGCCGCCAATTCACGCGCCGCTACACACTGCTCTGAGTTTGATTATTAATACATACAAATTCATACAATTTTGTTATGTAAACGTTCGTTCGTTTTTTAAATAATGGTATTGTGATGTACAAAACGAAGTTTTATTTGATTTCGTAGGCCTACTCAGTTACTAGAAAAAGATGTTGTACATTTTCCATAAGAACATTTTTGTTAATTAATCAAAATTCATAAACCTCTATCATAAGTTAGTGAAATAGTTAGTAAATTACCAATTAAAGTTTCAATGTAATCTGCCCAGACCTTTTTATTTTAGAAATTTTTAAAGTCAACGTTTTGGTAAATAGTGTTGGAAATAGCGTTCTTTTTTCAAATCAAATCAAATCAGTTTTTTGCAGTGGACATTTAACATGTATTGTAAAAGCCAATTTTATTTTAAAAGATATTTTATGTCTAGTTAAAAAATTTGTTTCAGCACTACAAAAAAATCTCTCAAACATACAAAATTTCTGCACATTCATAGATCCAATTTTCTCACCTCCAGTTCCGGTGTCAGCATACCCACTGTGTGGTCTCCAAGTTATTCGCCAAAAACTCACCCACACTATAAAAAGCATGGTAGGCAAGAAAGCCTTTTAATTGAGTTTCAAACGCCTTCAGTGTTCTGGCGATTTTTATACAATTTGGTAGTTTATTGTGAAGATGGACACTTGCCTCTGAGGGCAAATGCTCGTAACTGTTCTGTGCTTCCCAGTCCTATAGTTGTCCCTGCCTCTATTCGTGATTGTCTCGTCTCCGAATCAAAGCACACTTAGAAATAAAAAAGTTGTTGTTTCTGGAATATAGAGGCAAGGTAAAGGCCAGATTCTTAATTTTTTGAAGATTGTCTCGAAGAGAATGCAGAGCGGTATGACGCATTGCTCTTTTTTGTAATCTGAACACTGTCAAGAGCTGATTACTTGCACCGGCTCCCCACAGCACTATGCCATAGACTAGGTGGGGATAAATTAAACCATAATACGCCGTCTTCAGTACCTGAATAGGGCAGTATTTGGCAGTATTTTTCATTCTACCCGTGATTTTTTAAAAACTGTTCCACTCAAAAGCTTAGGAATAAACAAGGGGAAACATTTAATATAATTTGTATTTTTGTGGTGTAATTAGTTTCTTTACAGTGAAGTTTCAAACTCGAGTGTTTATAGTTTTTTCTTTGACAGTAGAGCCTACGTACAGGCTACCTGCCCATGTAGACTCTTTATTAAGACAACTAGAGCCTACGTACAGGCTACCTGCCCATGTAGACTCTTTATTAAGACAACTAGAGCCTACGTACAGGCTACCTGCCCATGTAGACTCTTTATTAAGACAACTAGAGCCTACGTACAGGCTACCTGCCCATGTAGACTCTTTATTAAGACAACTAGAGCCTACGTACAGGCTACCTGCCCATGTAGACTCTTTATTAAGACAACTAGAGCCTACGTACAGGCTACCTGCCCATGTAAACTCTTTATTAAGACAACTAGAGCCTACGTACAGGCTACCTGCCCATGTAGACTCTTTATTAAGACAACTAGAGCCTACGTACAGGCTACCTGCCCATGTAGACTCTTTATTAAGACAACTAGAGCCTACGTACAGGCTACCTGCCCATGTAAACTCTTTATTAAGACAACTAGAGCCTACGTACAGGCTACCTGCCCATGTAAACTCTTTATTAAGACAACTAGAGCCTACGTACAGGCTACCTGCCCATGTAGACTCTTTATTAAGACAACTAGAGCCTACGTACAGGCTACCTGCCCATGTAAACTCTTTATTAAGACAACTAGAGCCTACGTACAGGCTACCTGCCCATGTAGACTCTTTATTAAGACAACTAGAGCCTACGTACAGGCTACCTGCCCATATAGACTCTTTATTAAGACAACTAGAGCCTACGTACAGGCTACCTGCCCATGTAGACTCTTTATTAAGACAACTAGAGCCTACGTACAGGCTACCTGCCCATGTAGACTCTTTATTAAGACAACTAGAGCCTACGCTACCTGCCCATGTAAACTCTTTATTAAGACAACTAGAGCCTACGTACAGGCTACCTGCCCATGTAGACTCTTTATTAAGACAACTAGAGCCTACGTACAGGCTACCTGCCCATGTAGACTCTTTATTAAGACAACTAGAGCCTACGTACAGGCTACCTGCCCATGTAAACTCTTTATTAAGACAACTAGAGCCTACGTACAGGCTACCTGCCCATGTAGACTCTTTATTAAGACAACTAGATCCTACATACAGGCTACCTGCCCATGTAAACTCTTTATTAAGACAACTAGAGCCTACGTACAGGCTACCTGCCCATGTAGACTCTTTATTAAGACAACTAGAGCCTACGTACAGGCTACCTGCCCATGTAGACTCTTTATTAAGACAACTAGATCCTACATACAGGCTACCTGCCCATGTAGACTCTTTATTAAGACAACTAGAGCCTACGTACAGGCTACCTGCCCATGTAGACTCTTTATTAAGACAACTAGAGCCTACATACAGGCTACCTGCCCATGTAAACTCTTTATTAAGACAACTAGAGCCTACATACAGGCTACCTGCCCATGTAGACTCTTTATTAAGACAACTAGAGCCTACATACAGGCTACCTGCCTATGTAGACTCTTTATTAAGACAACTAGAGCCTACATACAGGCTACCTGCCCATGTAGACTCTTTATTAAGACAACTAGAGCCTACATACAGGCTACCTGCCCATGTAGACTCCATACAGGCTACCTGCCCATGTAGACTCTTTATTAAGACAACTAGAGCCTACGTACAGGCTACCTGCCCATGTAGACTCTTTATTAAGACAACTAGAGCCTACGTACAGGCTACCTGCCCATGTAAACTCTTTATTAAGACAACTAGAGCCTACGTACAGGCTACCTGCCCATGTAAACTCTTTATTGAGACAACTAGAGCCTACGTACAGGCTACCTGCCCATGTAGACTCTTTATTAAGACAACTAGAGCCTACGTACAGGCTACCTGCCCATGTAGACTCTTTATTAAGACAACTAGAGCCTACGTACAGGCTACCTGCCCATGTAAACTCTTTATTAGGACAACTAGAGCCTACGTACAGGCTACCTCCCCATGTAGACTCTTTATTAAGACAACTAGAGCCTACACACAGCCTACCCATCCATGTAGGCTCTTTATTAAGACTAGAGCCTACGCACAGCCTACCCATCCATGTAGGCTCTTTATTAAGACAACTAGAGCCTACGCACGGGCTACCTCCCCCTGTAGACTCTTTATTAAGACAACTAGAGCCTACGCACAGCCTACCTCCCCCTGTAGACTCTTTATTAAGACAACTAGAGCCTACGCACGGGCTACCTCCCCCTGTAGACTCTTTATTAAGACAACTAGAGCCTACGCACAGCCTACCTCCCCCTGTAGACTCTTTATTAAGACAACTAGAGCCTATGCACAGCCTACCTCCCCCTGTAGACTCTTTATTAAGACAACTAGAGCCTACGCACGGGCTACCTCCCCCTGTAGACTCTTTATTAAGACAACTAGAGCCTACGCACGGGCTACCTCCCCCTGTAGACTCTTTATTAAGACAACTAGAGCCTACGTACAGGCTACCTCCCCATGTAGACTCTTTATTAAGACAACTAGAGCCTACGCACAGCCTACCCATCCATGTAGGCTCTTTATTAAGACAACTAGAGCCTACGCACAGCCTACCCATCCATGTAGGCTCTTTATTAAGACAACTAGAGCCTACGTACAGGCTACCTCCCCATGTAGGCTCTTTATTAAGACAACTAGAGCCTACGCACGGGCTACCTCCCCCTGTAGACTCTTTATTAAGACAACTAGAGCCTACGCACAGCTTACCCATCCATGTAGGCTCTTTATTAAGACAACTAGAGCCTACGCACGGGCTACCTCCCCCTGTAGACTCTTTATTAAGACAACTAGAGCCTACGCACAGGCTACCTCCCCCTGTAGACTCTTTATTAAGACAACTAGAGCCTACGCACAGGCACAGAATATGTCTATATTCTGTGGCACAGGCTACCTGCCCATGTAGGCTTTGTATTAAGACAACTAGAGCCTATGCACAGGCTACCTGCCCATGTAGGCTTTGTATTAAGACAACTAAAGTGTTCGCACAGATTACCTCCCCATGTAGGCTCTTTATTTCCTGTAAATCGAGCTCTAAGTTTGGTCAATCTTTTAGTGTATTTTGATATTTTATTTGCTCTTTAGAATAGTTAAATTTTTAAGTTTGTTAATATAAACTAAAGTAATAATATAAATGGTTTACTTTTCTTTTGAAGTCCTTAATCACTAAATAATCTCTTTGAAATATATCTGTTACATCATGTGATTTAACCAAGGAAAAGAAGACGTAGAAAGGGAAATCGGATGCATGCTGTTGATAATAACTTTGGTTTTGAATAAAACATTGCAAGTTGTCCCTCCCGCCCCTCGGCATTAATGACGTCGTTAGTACAAATTTCTTTTCACGCACTGCTGTATCTTATTATTTTTTTTTTATTTAGTATTCTTTTGGCACTCTCTTGTCGTACTAAATATAACTGATCAGTCAGGCAGTACCACTTATACGCAAGTGTGAAGGAAACACTTAAATAAACAGAGTATATTAGTTGTATTTGATTGAACGTTAAAAAGCTGTTGCAGTTTCACAAATACATTATTTTTTAAATATATACTAGTTGTACCCTCACAACTATTTGCTGGAAATGTAAAATATTCGAACAATTAACTTTATTAATTTTTATGGAAGATAAACTATATAATTTTGTAAATCTCAAATATATTGTACAGTGCTTACTACTTTATAAACAATGATCAAAGTTCTATTCGGTTTTGTACGAATTTCTACTTTAATAGCATTTAATGAGCTTTCTCTGGATAGTGCAACATAAAGCTGTCCGTGGCTAAACACAGGTTCTGGTTGGTACAGTCCTGGCCCTGAACACATGGTGTATTCTTCCACCATGGGTACACTGGGTACAGTCCTACACGGTCCAGCCGGTCCCAGACTATTCGCAAACATGCCCGAACGTCCGTGGAGAGACGAACGTTCGGCGAAATCTGGGAGCCTCACGAATACCGAGCACGAATATTCGGGCGAATATTCAGGGTTCACGGACATTCGGCCATGATGCGGTATTTGGGCCACATCAAAGGAGACGAATGTTCGTGGAGATGACGAATGTTCGGCGAAGTCTGGAAGCCTCACGAATACCGAGCACGAATATTCGGGGTTCATGGACATTCGGCCATAAGGCGGTATTTAGGCCTGTATTTGACTCGACGAATGTTTGGCAAGCTCCCACACTATTCGCGAACGTTCAGTGGCGTGGGTTGCAAGAGAGCAGTGTCTGGTGATATTTTCAACTTAGTATTGAATATTTATATTGCTTATTAATTTAGTGTAAGTGTATTAATTAAATAATATTTAACTTTAATCTAATACATAGAGCATTTGATAAGTAATTCGCAGTAATGTATTCCTTTGTCGATAGAAACTAAATGTAGGACGCAATAATACATGAGTTACAACTTCTTAGACCCAGTGTAGTAAAAAAAAGACGATTTAAAATTAATAAAAATCTAAGATAATGAATTTTTATTTTACGGTCTGTAATTTTCAAGGGCACTTTAAATAGCATAACTTTATCTATCAGATTACTTATGATTGTCAAGTTATTCAATACATTTTAGAAATTAAAAAGGGCGAATTAGGCATTTTGCTGGATAGTATATTTACTTTATAGGCCTATAAATAATTAGATTTAGATTTGATTTGGGAAAATCAATTTAATTGTTATTTTAAAAGGAATGTATAACTCGACAATATTTTATTTGAATAATTATGTTCATGCAACAGAGAGAACATACCCATGTATATTATTAACACTCCTGCTATATCTCAAAAATGGTGACTCGGAAAATATAAGAACATTGTTTGTAGATAGGCTAATGTTACGAGCTACAAATGTTGGCTGAACTATTTTTTTCATGAAACTCCCATTTACGAGAAATTTGTGAAAAACAGGCTTTTATGACCTTTGACCTTGAATAACATTTTAAGCACATGCATTATCGCATGACATTATACTTATTATGCTGCGTATATGATATCTGCCAATTTCAGCTGTATCGGAGTTTTTGTTAGCTTACCCCTACTTATATGCATATTTTGACTGGATAAGTTACATTGAGTAGAATTAATATTTCATATAAAGTAAATCAATTAATCCCTCTTTTGACATCATATTATGTTTCATAGATTGTTCTAATAATCAGCATCGCTTAACTTTCATATCAGCTCTCGTCCTGATATGTAAAAAAACAAGTTTTTCGACGTCCTTTTATGAAAACCTTGGAAAAGAAATAATGTTCTTAGATGGGCCGCTTGAACCATATCCAAAACGCGGCGTAGTACAGTACGTCCACTACTGCTCCAGAAGCAGTTTGGCAAATACGCCCGGAGTATGTCGGCGGCGCATCATGCCACGTCGCTCTGAGACTGAGGACAACACTAAGTTTAAGTAAGTTGGGTGAGCCAGGGACTGAACGGTTGAAGGCGTCAGGACTTTGAGCGTTAAGGTAGCAGTACACTATCGCCGAACATTCACCCGAATGTTTTGCCGAATGTTCGGGTCAGATTTCGACCACGAATGTTGACGAATGTGCAACACGAATCCTCCCGAATTAACCAAGTACACCATCGGCTAACTTCGGCCGAACCATGCCGAACCCAATACTGCGTAGTTCGCGCCAAAATTTGTGCAACATGGACGCTGACATCGAAGTTGCCGCGGTGTTTCTGTTTTATAGTTATGCTTACCTCAATTATGTATACACATACACCAAGACGAAAATTACGAAGCCATGGAAACGTAGAAGATGGTGGGTTAAGGAAATACACAGAAGAAGAACAAGGTAAACCCAAATATATTTGTTAACTAGCTATAACCCCTTGAGTTTTGCTGCATTGTATTGTGTAGCAGAAAATATACATACGGTATTCAGATGTTTGATCAGATTTCTGAGAGACGCATTATCTCTAGACTGAACAAAATGAGTAATGACCGACAAACATTATACGTACTATGAAAAATGTAAACCCAAAGATTGATTAACTTTATCGTTAATAAGCCATTACAATTTTTAAAGCCATGCCAGGATTGGCATAGTTTAAAAATTTACATCATTATTATTATCGGACAGCTGTTTTGTGATCTTACAGTAGAGTTTATTTCTATTTATGTGCGTGATTTTTTAAATAGTTTAGTAAATATTGTTTCTTGTTTACCGTTTCAACTAATTAATTTGATTCATTTACGTATTTTGATTTCTGTTATATATCAACGGTCTTCAATTTCAATGAACACAACATCATTAGTGTTAAAACCAGCAATCCTAACCTCAACATTAGACCATAATTATGCCTCTACATTACCTCGAGTGACTACTGGGAACAACAATGGGAAGCACACGCTAGAAGACAACAACATCAATCCACCAAGTAAAAAGTTTGTAACTGATCCAATTAATTATGTAAAAGTTGATTCCATGGATTTAAGTAACACTGATCCCGGTAACCTATCAATAAATGACTTTGAACCTGTAAAAAATAGAAAATCCAAATCGTCCTCATCTCGTATCCAGCCTCCCAATCAACGTTACAAAACCGTTATCCAAAATAGGTTTGAACCTATATCTACTCCTAGCGACGACAATAACATTACTGCGTCTCCTAAATCCCAAAACATTCCACCCATCTTCATTCATGACTCAAACAACTACCAAGCATTGATTGCAGACCTTGACAACGTTTTACAACATGATTATTACACTGTTAATAAAGGTACCTCTATTAAGATTAACGTTTCAACCTCTGACGACTTCCGCGCATTGACAGCGCATTTTGATAGTGTGAATGTGCCATATCATTCCTTTTGCCCTCCTGATAACAAGCGACCTTCTGTAATAATGAGGAACATTCCTATTTCCTTATCTGACGAAGAGATATACAATGAGCTAAAGTCTAAACACTAACCAGTGTTAAAAGTGTCACGGCTATTCAACAAAGACAAATATCCTATGCCTCTTTGCGCTATTGAACTGGAAGATTCAGATATAGGAAATGAAATATTTGGTCTTGAATTTCTTTTTCATTCTAAAATTCAAATTGAATTGAAACGTAAATCTAAGTCCATCCCACAGTGCACTCGTTGCCAGCGCTTCGGACACACTAAGAATTATTGTAAACTCCAACCTCGATGTGTCAAGTGCACAGGTAACCATATATATTCTGAGTGTTCCAAAAAGAAAGAAGATTCAGTCCAATGTGTCAACTGTGGTGATTCACATACAGCCAATTGTCGGGGATGCCCCTACTTCCTCAACCTAAAATCACGTTCCAAACAAAATAAAAATATTCTCACATCAGAAAATACTCAAAATGTTGAGACATTTAATGCGACTTTTAGTAATTTTCCTCCGCTGAAAACAAATGAAGGAGCTCTGACTACAAAAAACCAAAAGGGTGATAATACACGCTCACCACATGTCAACTATGCTAGCGTTGTCAACGGTGCACAGCCTAAACGTCCTGTAAACAATATGACTGACTCAAGCCATGTTCAACCAGAACATGACTCCCTCCATCCAATATTTAATTCTTTATTAACACTAATTAAGCCTTATATTCCTCAAATTAAATAATTCATTTCAGAGTTAATATCATCGATTTTTAAGAATGGTTTTTAACTTACAAGCCGTTCATAATTTAAATATACTAAATTGGAATGCAAATGGTTTGAAGGTAAAACGCTCTTCATTTATTGTATTTCTTGCTCAGAATAAAGTGGACATTGCCTGTGTTACAGAGACACATTTGATATCAACCGAAAAATTCGTAATTCCTGGTTACGTTATATACAGAGCTGACAGAGATTCACCAAGGGCATCAGGCGGTGTAGCCATACTGATCAAAAGAAATATATATCACCATTCATTATATTTGCCACAAATTGGAAATTTAGAAATAATTGGAATTAAAATACAAACAAAGAACGATGAATTAGTTTTATATTCTGCCTACCATGCTCCACGGTACAAATTTTCAAAATTCTCTATTGACAATCTCTTTCAAGATAATACTCCTATTATTCTACTAGGAGATCTAAATTGTAAACATGAAGCTTGGGGCTGTAAGGTAACCAATCCTAATGGCAGAAGGCTGCTAGCAGCAACGTTAGACACTAATCTTACGGTGGTAGCCCCTAGTGAACCAACACATTATTCCTACAATCCTAATGTTAGACCAGATATATTAGACATTGGTATATTAAAAAATGTTCCTTATCCAACACACATGACCCCTATTATTGATCTCGATTCTGACCATCTACCAGTCTTAATATCTTTTAACGATCCGCCTGTACTTGAGCCCGTTAATGACAAATTAATCAAAGGGGCGGTAGATTGGAACACATTTAAAGAAGCATTTCAAGATCATTTTGATCCATTGCAACATCTTTCGACTCCAGCACAGATAGATGACGCTATCAATACATTTTTGGACTCTGTTAGGGTTTCGGTAGATAAAGCAACGAGTCGCCCGTTTCAGCCTGCAAGAACTCATTCTCCAACTCCGAAGTATATTCTATCGCTTATCAGGCTGAAGAACAAATGCAGAAGATTGTGGCAACTACAAAGAAATCCTGCTTTACGTAGGAGGTATAATCAATTAAACAGGCGCGTTAAATGGGAATTAGACCGCTTTCGATATGAGTCATACAACAAATATTTGTCTAATCTATCTCCTAATGACAACAATTCCTTATGGTTGGCTACAAAACGTATCCTAAAGGAAAACACCCCGATCCCTAGCTTGACAAATAATGGGTGTGTGTACAACAGCAAGACAGAAAAAGCCAATGTGTTAGCTGATTTTTATCAATCAACATTCCGCCCAAACGAAGACATCCAAGATATGGAATTTTCTGATCATGTTACCTCAGTGATTTCTTCAGCATGGCATACTGTAGAACTTCCAGTGAAATACACTTCTCCATCTGAAATTTCTCACCACTTGAAGTCGTTAAAAACAAAAAAATCTCCTGGTCATGATGGGATACCTAACATAGTACTGTGTAACTTGCCTCGTAGAGGACTTGCTTTCCTTGCATCCCTCTTCAACGCTTGCCTTAGCATTTCATATTTCCCGACATCATGGAAACATTCACAAATCATTGTGATCCACAAACCTGGAAAGCCTTCATCTCAAGTAAGTAGTTACCGTCCAATAAGTCTTCTCCCCACGCTTTCAAAATTATTTGAGAAAATTATTAAAAGTCGTTAGATGCTTTTGTAAGTACTACCTCTCTTATCCCACCACACCAATTTGGATTTCGTTCTCATCATTCTACTAATCACCAGCTGTTAAGAGTATCAGAAGACATTATTCAGGGCTTTGATAACAAAAATCACACTACTGCCGTATTTTTAGACATAGCTCCGTTTGATCGTGTTTGGCACGACGGTTTATTGTTTAAATTAAGAGAATCTGGGATTCCTTGTTATATGTTCAAAATTATAAGAAGTTTCCTCAAAGATAGGACATTTTCAGTCAAAATTGGTGGTGTTCTATCTACGGTAAGACCTGTTAATGCTGGAGTACCCCAAGGTGCAATTTTATCTCCTCTTCTATTTAACATATACACATCCGATTTGCCTACGTCAAATAATGCCAAAATTGCTACATTTGCTGATGATACTCTTATTTACTCTGGTCATCATGACATTGAAACTGCAACCATGAGAGTACAAGAGTCTTTGGAATGCGTAGTTACTTGGTTTTCAAAATGGAGGATAGCTATCAACCCGACCAAAAGCGAGGCAAAGATTTTCACTCTACGTCGGCCTTTAGAACCTCAAAATATCACAATTTTAAATGAAGAAATACCCTGGAACCCTACCGATCAAGCAATAAAATATTTAGGTGTTTATTTTGATCGTAAACTAAATTGGAAATTCCACATAAATAAGAAACTTAACCTTGCTTATGGAAGACTGTCAAAATTATTTCCATTAATAAACAAGAAATCATCTCTGTCTGTAAAAAACGGCCTTCTTATTTACAAAACTATTCTACGACCACTTTTGTTGTACGGCTGTCAAGTTTGGGGTACTGCCTCAGAAAGAACATTAAAGAAACTACAGGTATTTCAAAACAAAGTTTTACGACTCATACTGAAGTGCCCTTGGTATGTGCGTAATACCCAGATTCATCATGAACTTGGAATTGTTCCCGTTCATCAGTTCATTAAAAAATCGACTCAACAATTATTTAAGAAACTTCCATCTGTAAGTGGTGTACAACACTTCAACATAGAACATCCGACCAACATCAGAACGCTCCGCCTAAAACCAAGGCTACCTCAAGACATTTTTGAACTACCATAAACATGCTTTAATCAAGGAAGTTTAATAACAAACATTTTGAACTCTGTTCCTGAGGTGCCGAATGGCTGACCTCAATACTTATAGTTCTCTGTTATTATCTTTTTCTAACATTTTCTGTCACTTAATTCTACTTTGGCCTGTATAGCATTTTGTAACATGCTGAACGGTTAATAAAATTGTTTAAAAAAAATATATATATATTATTATCAAATATCATATCATTTTATGGAACAGCTGTTTTGTATTTATAGTTTACTGATTTAATACCACATGTTTTAATGTAAACTTACACTTTACATTCCCGGAACCTTTCTTAACAGTCAATGCCTTAGACAAAATATTTCTAAATATTTCCATACTTAATTTACACACAGACTATTACAAGATTGATTTGTTTTTATATTACAACTGTACAAAGGCCTAAATAATACAACCTTGCTTTCAGGCAAACGATGGACAATATGTTTACGGAACTATTGCTTCAGCCCTCTGGAGAGTTTGAAAATTTCACACGGATGTCAAGTAGTGACTTTGATTTGTTGTTGAACAAAGTATCGCCAATGATAACAAAAGCTGACACTACATTCAGAAAAGCCATTCCAGCAAAAGTTCGGTTACTAATAACTTTGAGATTTTTAGCTAGTGGTGATAGTTTTAAAAGTTTGCATTATTTGTTTAAAGTATCAAGTGAAGTTATTTCAAGAATCGTGCCTGATGTATGCAAAGCTTTAATAGAAGTTTTAAGGGAGCAAGTGAAGGTAAGATTTGAAACAACCATTGTCAGTAATTAGGTTTAATATGCCATTGAAATAATAAATGTTATAAATGTTATGTTTAAACTTAATGAAAAATCATAAAACTTTAGTTTATAGCATAAATTGAATAAAGAATAAAGCATATATAGAATAAAGATTGACTAACTATCAGTTAATAGTTCTGTCCACCACATGATGGAAATGTCATTCGTAAAGCTTGAGATAATAAGTTTGATGATTCATTAACATTATCATTACTCACTGACTGCTGCAAACTAGTGTTATTTGAATATTCACTTGAGAAACACATAGCGGACGAGCTGTTCGACGCATGTGGTGAAGCGCGGTCAATTGATGAAGCTCTCGAAGATTGTAGAGAAGTGTAAACATGTTCGCTTGTCATTGTCTGGTCAGGATTGACATTCAATGAATTTCCTGGGTGTTCAATCACTGAAGTTGATCTATGTATTTTTCGAGTTCTTTCTAGTAGGAAGCCGTCTAGCTCGTACATAACCGTATCTCTTTCATGTTCAGGGATTTTTCTTAGCTTTTTAGCTAACATTTTCCCGTACAGATCACATTCATCTTCCTCTAGTGGCTTCCTGGACGTTACATCTTTGTCCTGGACGAGTGTTCACGAGCACACCGGGTACACTATCGCGCTCGTCTTAGTTCGCCTACATTCGGCGATAGTGTACTACCTTAAAGCCAGTATGGTTTGCATACGAATACATGGAGGGCTTCCTAGCCCAGGTTTATGAAGTACACAAAAGCATCAATACACAAAACCAGGTAAGTTATAGATGCAATATTTAAATTTATACATACAGGGAGAGTTTTAAATGAGTCCCCCCCCTAACACAGTCACAGGGTTGAAAATAAAAATTTATAATTTTTTTAATATATATTTTTCCCCTACTGTACATTACACAAGAAAACATAAGTTTTAAAATATTTTTACAATTAATAAAAAGAGTTACCCTTTCAGTTGCGAATGATCGGTGGTAGTTGGCAGTCAATATCCTGAGAAGTTAAGGAAATATTGGAGGGAGGGGGGCATTTAAAACTCACCCTGTATAAAGTTTAATTAGCTTATAAGAAAACAAACATAGCAATACAAATTAAGCATAGATTTAAAATTATTAAGTTGTACAAAGTGTCTAAAAACAGAGCAAACTACAATAAATTACATGTTTTATTGGTGAAAATTAAATCGCAATTCTTATTAAATGCGGACAATTAACTGTTTGTTATGCAACACACTTTATGATTTATTGTAGAAATATTCAGCAAACTCATTACGAATTTTAACAGCACTAACTGTTGGTCTGCGTCCTCTTCTAGTCACAGATCTAATTGCACAATGTTCATCTACTTCTTGCCGCCAACTTCCCTCTCGCAGTAAATCACCGTTGTTGTCATATGTATCGATGGTACCGGGAGAGTTGTATACTTGATTCGACGAATTGCTCTTCATTAAGAAATTATGTAGTAAAATGCAAGTTAAAATTATTATTGCAACCTTGTCTGGCTGTAAAGCAAAGGGTCGTCTGAAAACCCGAAACCTTGACGCTAAAATGCCAAAGGTATTTTCAACTATCACCCTTGATTTTGATAAAGTATAATTGAATGTACGTTTCACAGAACCAAACACATGATCACCAGGAAACGGTTTCATTATATTAGGGGTTAATGCAAACGCACCATTACTTAAAAACACATAAGGCAAAGCTATTTGTGACCCTGGCAACGGTCGTGGTTTAGGTAGATTTAATTTGTTTTTGGTAATATTGTCCCATAACACACTGTTTTGTAAAATTCCACCGTCACTTATTCTACCTTGACCCCCAACGTCAGCAAACATAAATTCATATTTACTTTTTACTAATGCCAACAATACTATACTAAATGTTTTTTTGTAGTTGAAGTATGTTGAACCACTATGTGTTGGAGCAACCATAGTAACATGTTTTCCATCAATTGCACCCAGTGCGTGCGGGAAATTTGATTTGAAGCCATTTTCCACTTCTAACCACTCTTCCTCGGTCGATGGCATCTGAAATAAAAATAACTTATTAAATGTAACGCATAGTTTACGGCAGTTACTGTTAAAAGCCTATTTTTTCAGGAAGATCCACTGCAAGACAATGGAGACGAACTAACTGAAACCTTGGAGGACCAGACTGCATTTATGAACGTGGAACAATCACCGGAGGTGCCTGATCTGCAACCAATACCATTGACACCAGCTCGACCCATACATCGTAAAACTGTTGCAGCCACTGCGGGATCGTCCTCTCACTAGACGAATCGCCGACGTGCAAATCCTCCTGAGCTGGCCGAAGTAGGAAATCAGATGCAGCAAGCATTTGGAAGGCTGAAAGATGTAACGTCCAGGAAGCCACTAGAGGAAGATGAATGTGATCTGTACGGGAAAATGTTAGCTAAAAAGCTAAGAAAAATCCCTGAACATGAAAGAGATACGGTTATGTACGAGCTAGACGGCTTCCTACTAGAAAGAACTCGAAAAATACATAGATCAACTTCAGTGATCGAACACCCAGGAAATTCATTGAATGTCAATCCTGACCAGACAATGACAAGCGAACATGTTTACACTTCTCTACAATCTTCGAGAGCATCATCAATTGACCGCGCTTCACCACATGCGTCGAACAGCTCGTCCGCTATATGTTTCTCAAGTGAATATTCAAATAACACTAGTTTGCAGCAGTCAGTGAGTAATGATAATGTTAATGAATCATCAAACTTATTATCTCAAGCTTTACGAATGACATTTCCATCATGTGGTGGACAGAACTATTAACTGATAGTTAGTCAATCTTTATTCTATATATGCTTTATTCTTTATTCAATTTATGCTATAAACTAAAGTTTTATGATTTTTCATTAAGTTTAAACATAACATTTATAACATTTATTATTTCAATGGCATATTAAACCTAATTACTGACAATGGTTGTTTCAAATCTTACCTTCACTTGCTCCCTTAAAACTTCTATTAAAGCTTTGCATACATCAGGCACGATTCTTGAAATAACTTCACTTGATACTTTAAACAAATAATGCAAACTTTTAAAACTATCACCACTAGCTAAAAATCTCAAAGTTATTAGTAACCGAACTTTTGCTGGAATGGCTTTTCTGAATGTAGTGTCAGCTTTTGTTATCATTGGCGATACTTTGTTCAACAACAAATCAAAGTCACTACTTGACATCCGTGTGAAATTTTCAAACTCTCCAGAGGGCTGAAGCAATAGTTCCGTAAACATATTGTCCATCGTTTGCCTGAAAGCAAGGTTGTATTATTTAGGCCTTTGTACAGTTGTAATATAAAAACAAATCAATCTTGTAATAGTCTGTGTGTAAATTAAGTATGGAAATATTTAGAAATATTTTGTCTAAGGCATTGACTGTTAAGAAAGGTTCCGGGAATGTAAAGTGTAAGTTTACATTAAAACATGTGGTATTAAATCAGTAAACTATAAATACAAAACAGCTGTTCCATAAAATGATATGATATTTGATAATAATAATGATATAAATTTTTAAACAATGCCAATCCTGGCATTGG
>JAQJVL010008297.1:0-20359 GCA_035578905.1 Stictocephala bisonia
CTTTTTTACTCCTGATAATCTGCAAAGCTGATAAACTGCCCGTGGGTGATGGGGAGTTAACTTTACTGATATATTTTTGTCCTTGGCAATAGTGGTCAATATTTATGTTTACTTAGGGACCTCCTGATGATGATGACAAAAACATTTTAAAGGTGGCTGTTAAACACTTGGAAGAGGACTGTGGTGACTTTTCTGAGCGTGCGTCATCTATGAAGGAAGAGGTGAGTTGTTTATTACATATTAACCCTTATCACGCTGTAAGCGCATATATTGACTTGAATAATTACAAAATAACATTTTTTTAATAATGTTTCTAATTTAATCCGGTAGTGCATTTGGGTTATATGCGGTGACTCATGAGAGACACATTATGCGACTTGTGACCATTTGTTGGTCTGTCTATCACTATGAGACTGGTTTTTGTCTAGCAGTGTACATTTCCACTGCACTTCCAACGCCACAAGCGCATATATACGCAGCTACTGTCAAGCCGAGTGGTTTTCATTTTCCGCCGCCTCACCTCTTTGAAACTGTGTATTTAGTTGTTTTTATTTACTTTAGTTTAATATATTTTAGTAATTTATAAGTTTTAAGTTTCAATATGAATAATACGGCCGATTTTGATTTGTGAAAAGTACTAAACTAAATGCGTTGTATTCAAGTGCTATATGTTTTTACTAATTTTTGATTATATCTGTTATGTGCAGGCTCTGTCTATCAGTTTATGTACAAGTAAATATACTCAATAATACATATTTTATTAATAGTAATAATACTTTGTATTGAGTCATACTGTACAAGTGATCTATGCCTGAGGTGTACTTTCAAGTAAAAGTTTGCTTATTTACATGAAATTATTCTAATGGCCTTCTTTTGCATGACAAGAATTTCCTGAATTCTGCTACAATTGCCCCAAAATCTTAAACCATACCTGAGCACCGACTGGAAAAAGGCAAAATATGCAGTCCTAATATAATCTGGCTGCACACAATCAGTGAGGCGTCTAAGTAAAAACAATACACGGGAAAGCTTAGCAGAAATAAAGTCAATATGGGAGCTCCAATTAAGATTACTGTCCAAGTGAACACCTAGAAATTTTACAGTACTATCAAACTCTGAATCTGAAACTACATTATTTTTAGTGGATGTAAGGCTAAAAATAATCTGTTGTGCCTTATTTTCATTGAGCAAAAAACCATTTGATTTAAACCAATGGGATGCCTGTTGTGTGTTTCCTTCGAGATATTAATAAGTTCATCCAGGTTTGTATTTATATATCGTCCGCATAAAATACAGTCTCAGTTGTCTCAACTGCACAAGGTAGGTCTGATTGAGACTAAAAATAAAAGAGGGCCCAAAACAGAGATTTTGAAAAATTTGTATTATTTTATAAGATTGGTCTGGACCTTTTCCAATAATCCTTATATTTTTCCCTGTTCCTTTTATTTTCTAACACCTGCTGCGAAGGAGCTGATACCATGATGGAGTTTCGTAAGCAAACAAACAGAAGACAGCTTCACACCAATTTGAGAATTTCTATCAAAGAAAGTTTAACTCAAAATTAGCTTCTAGTCACAATCAAACAATCACCATGCTGAATGCTATTATGTAGATGCTTAGGAGTATAAATGTAGAACTATAAAAACTGAATTTTCATTTATTGATTTAATATTTATGTTTACTTAGGGACCTCCTGATGATGATGACAAAAACATTTTAAAGGTGGCTGTTAAACACTTGGAAGAGGACTGTGGTGACTTTTCTGAGCATGCGTCATCTATGAAGGGAGAGGTGAGTTGTGTATTACATATTAACCCTTATCACGCTGTAAGCGCATATATGCACATATATTGACTTTGCTTTAAACGCTGTAAGCGCATATACACATAATAATTACAAAAATAATATTTTTTAAATAATGTGTCTAATTTAATCCGGTAGTGTGTTTTGGTTATGTGTAGTGACTCATGAGAGACACATTATGCGACTCGTGACCTTTTGTTGGTCTGTCTATCACTATGAGACTGGTTTTTGTCTAGCAGTGTACATTTCCACTGCACTCCCAACGCCACAAGGGCATATACACGCAGCAACTGTCGAGCCGAGTGGTTTTCATTTTCCGCCGTCTCACCTCTTTGAAACTGTGTATTTAGTTGTTTTTATTTACTTTAGTTTAACACGTTGAAGACGACGTGACCCACCGGTGGGTCATGGTGCTTTCTTTTTGGTCGGCATGACCCACCGGTGGGTCACGTCGTCTTTTAAAACTGGCCGTCGTGCCCCACGGGTGGGTCATGCAACAAAGCTTTTCTAATACACTCTAAATTTGGACCGGCCAATGTTTTAAAGTTTGGAAATGTCTTTACGGCCAAAATTAATATATTGTACGATCATATTAGTGAGTTTGTTGGAATATTATTTAAAAAAAGAGGCGTAGGGTCAAATAATAAATCAAGTACATATATCTTGAAAACTTATTGCTTGTAATTAATTATATAAACTAAGGATAAAAACAATAAAAGTGAAAAAAGAATAAATAAAAATTATTTACACTGAATGTAGGTTGTTTCATTTGTGTTTGTTAAAACAGGGTAAACACATTGTAGGGAGTTCTGGACAGTCTTCGCAATAGGTTGACACCTTCTTGGCTTTCTTCCTGGCTTCCTTTGTACCGATCTCCTGTGTTAGGTCTTTGTAAGATGGAATGCATCGTTTTCTTGACTGTCTACAAGGTCCCGGTCATTGTGCCAAAATGTGGCTAGAAGTTGGCCGTCTTCTCGGTGTTTGCACTGCTAGAGGCAAGTCTGGTCCTGGCTGATCTGCTGTCAACTTTTCAATAAGTGCCAAGCGGAAACTCAGCATGTCTATTTTCTGTCTTGCATTTTTCCCAGAGTTAAAAATTACAAAAGCGTTGACAACACTGGTACCAAGAATCAGCTCTATGGCAAGCTTCTTGTACCATTTGATGGTTTTCCTCAATGGTGTGTAATAAGCAGAGAGTTGATCAGACACATCAACCCCTTTTTTCATTTTTTTGTAAGCCACTACAGATGATGGTTTCATTTTTTCTTCCCCTGCTCTATTACGTTGGCCGGTGTTTGTAAGACCAGCCATATCTTCAGGTCGGGTTGAGATCATTAGAACAGGCCGTTTATTCTTCCACTTCATAACTTTCACTCCACTTTCATTTTCACTCCCAATCACTTCTCCTTTGTGCAGCTTCTTCTTGACAATGTCTTTTGGATTGTCAACTCTATCAGCTCGCAAAATTCCACAGTAATAAGTTCGTTTTCCTAGAAGAAATTCTGCTAATGGAACCGTGTTGTAAAAATTGTCAGCGACAATGGTCCGGCCCTCATTCAATAACTCAGATGCTAAATAAATTATCATTTTTTGAGCATGACCTTCTCTTCCGGTAAGGTCTGCTTGTCCAGCATATACTTTAAATTTAAAAGTATATGAATTCTCAGAACAGAGTTTGTAAATTTTTATTCCGTACTTGTGTGCCTTTTGGGGGTTGTACTGTCGGAAGATCAGCCTCCCTCGCCATGGCGCCATTGTTTCATCAACAACAACGTTTTCCCCTGGTTTATTAACACGTTGAAAACGTTGGTTGAGTCCATCTATTAGCTCCTTAATTTTTGCCAATCTATGTTCAGGCTCATTCTCGTCTTCGTCTTCAACCTGAAAGTGTAGACATTTCAGGAGTGCCTCAAAACGGTCTCTTTTCATGGTTTTTTTTATTTTTATGTTGCCAAAAACCTCATTGGCAGACCAATAGAGCCTTAGTTTTGGTAAAGGGCATATTCCCATAATCATAATTATTGCAAAGAGTTTTCGAATTTCAGATGAATCACAGTCAGTCCACTGTCTCATCAGTGACCTCCGTTTCAACTCATGGGTTCTTAAATAATTATGGGCATATTTGTCTGTCGCCCTAACAACTAAATCTACTATGTCGTCTGTCAAAAATTGACTGTAGACATTCATAGGGTCATTTACATCAAAATCATACAGTAAACCCTCTTGGCCTACAAAGGGAAACTGTCTTACAGTGACAGTACAATCTCCCCAAGTAGTACTACATGGAGGTATGACTGTGCCATCAACAGGTTCCTGTTCATCATTAGAATTATTACTAGAATTTTGAGAAACCTCATCAATAGCTGGATCTAAATTACTAAGAGGTATTATATTTACAGGTTCAACTAGAGGTTCGTTATTTTCTACATTATTTCGTAAAAACTCATTTTCCGTGTCAGAACTAGGTTCAGAGGAAGGAATGTACTCACTCCCAGAATGCTCAAAGTCCGTGAGATCTGTATCACATAAGGCATCTTCTATGTCTTGTTCATCCATTTCCAACCGAAAACGAAACGAAACACCAAACAAAGGACGCAAAAACAACACACTTGTTGAGGCTTCTAACCCAGTGGAACACTGACAGAGCAACAACAAGGGTGTAATATGGGTGTGGCTAGATATGACAGCGATCATTGTGCGCACAACACCTGCGCGTGAGGTTCCTGCGCGGGAAACACTAGTAGTGCTTACTAACAAAGGAAAAACGTCGTGACCCACCGGGGGGTCACTGCGTCCAGTGTTATTAAATTTAACTTTTGCCCGTCGTGACCCATCGGTGGGTCACGTCTATAAAAGCCAATATATCATAAAATATTATTTATTTTCAACTTTAATCTGTTATAACGCCTTTTTACCATAATTTTAAACATGTTTACTAAAAAAAAATTTTTTCGCTTATTTCTCACTTTTGGTCAAAATTGCATCGTCATTTGAGAAATGGCATTGAAATCGGTCGTCGCGAACGTGTTAATATATTTTAGTAATTTATAAGTTTTAAGTTTCAATATGAATAATACGGCCGATTTTGATTTGTGAAAAGTACTAAACTAAATGCATTGTATTCAAGTGCTATATGTTTTTACTAATTTTTGATTATATCTGTTATGTGCAGGCTCTGTCTATCAGTTTATGTACAAGTAAATATACTCAATAATACATATTTTATTAATAGTAATAATACTTTGTATTGAGTCATACTGTATAAGTGATCTATGCCTGAGGTGTACTTTCAAGTAAAAGTTTGCTTATTTACATGAAATTATTCTAATGGCCTTCTTTTGCATGACAAGAATTTCCTGAATTCTGCTACAATTGCCCCAAAATCTTAAACCATACCTGAGCACCGACTGGAAAAAGGCAAAAATATGCAGTCCTAATATAATCTGCTGCACACAATCAGTGAGGCGTCTAAGTAAAAACAATACACGGGAAAGCTTAGCAGAAATAAAGTCAATATGGGAGCTCCAATTAAGATTACTGTCCAAGTGAACACCTAGAAATTTTACAGTACTATCAAACTCTGAATCTGAAACTACATTATTTTTAGTGGATATAAGGCTAAAAATAATCTGTTGTGTCTTATTTTCATAGAGCAAAAAACCATTTGATTTAAACCAATGGTATGCCTGTTGTGTGTTTCCTTCGAGATATTTATAAGTTCATCCAGGTTTGTATTTATACTAATAAAATTAGTATCGTCCGCATAAAATACAGTCTCAGTTGTCTCAACTGCACAAGGTAGGTCTGATTGAGACTAAAAATAAAAGAGGGCCCAAAACAGAGATTTTGAAAAATTTGTATTATTTTATAAGATTGGTCTGGACCTTTTCCAATAATCATTATATTTTTCCCTGTTTCTTTTATTTTCTAACACCTGCTGCGAAGGAGCTGATACCATGATGGAGTTTCGTAAGCAAACAAACAGAAGACAGCTTCACACCAATTTGAGAATTTCTATCAAAGAAAGTTTAACTCAAAATTAGCTTCTAGTCACAATCAAACAATCACCATGCTGAATGCTATTATGTAGATGCTTAGGAGTATAAATGTAGAACTATAAAAACTGAATTTTCATTTATTGATTTAATATTTATGTTTACTTAGGGACCTCCTGATGATGAAGACAAAAACATTTTAAAGGTGGCTGTTAAACACTTGGAAGAGGACTGTGGTGACTTTTCTGAGCATGCGTCATCTATGAAGGGAGAGGTGAGTTGTGTATTACATATTAACCCTTATCACGCTGTAAGCGCATATATGCAGATATATTGACTTTGCTTTAAACGCTGTAAACGCATATACGCATAATAATTACAAAAATAATATTTTTTAAATAATGTGTCTAATTTAATCCGGTAGTGCATTTTGGTTATGGGCAGTGACTCATGAGAGACACATTATGCGACTTGTGACCTTTTGTTGGTCTGTCTATCACTATGAGACTGGTTTTTGTCTAGCAGTGTACATTTCCACTGCACTTCCAACGCCACAAGCGCATATATACGCAGCTACTGTCAAGCCGAGTGGTTTTCATTTTCCGCCGCCTCACCTCTTTGAAACTGTGTATTTAGTTGTTTTTATTTACTTTAGTTTAATATATTTTAGTAATTTATAAGTTTTAAGTTTCAATATGAATAATACGGCCGATTTTGATTTGTGAAAAGTACTAAACTAAATGCATTGTATTCAAGTGCTATATGTTTTTACTAATTTTTGATTATATATGTTATGTGCAGGCTCTGTCTATCAGTTTATGTACAAGTAAATATACTCAATAATACATATTTTATTAATAGTAATAATACTTTGTTTTGAGTCATACTGTACAAGTGATCTATGCCTGAGGTGTACTTTCAAGTAAAAGTTTGCTTATTTACATGAAATTATTCTAATGGCCTTCTTTTGCATCACAAGAATTTCCTGAATTCTGCTACAATTGCCCCAAAGTATTAAACCATACCTGAGCACCGACTGGATAAAGGCAAAATATGCAGTCCTAATATAATCTGGCTGCACACAATCAGTGAGGTGTCTAAGTAAAAACAATACACGGGAAAGCTTAGCAGAAATAAAGTCAATATGGGAGCTCCAATTAAGATTACTGTCCAAGTTAACACCTAGAAATTTTACAGTACTATCAAACTCTGAATCTGAAACTACATTATTTTTAGTGGATATAAGGCTAAAAATAATCTGTTGTGTCTTATTTTCATAGAGCAAAAAACCATTTGATTTAAACCAATGGTATGCCTGTTGTGTGTTTCCTTCGAGATATTTATAAGTTCATCCAGGTTTGTATTTATACTAATAAAATTAGTATCGTCCGCATAAAATACAGTCTCAGTTGTCTCAACTGCACAAGGTAGGTCTGATTGAGACTAAAAATAAAAGAGGGCCCAAAACAGAGATTTTGAAAAATTTGTATTATTTTATAAGATTGGTCTGGACCTTTTCCAATAATCATTATATTTTTCCCTGTTTCTTTTATTTTCTAACACCTGCTGCGAAGGAGCTGATACCATGATGGAGTTTCGTAAGCAAACAAACAGAAGACAGCTTCACACCAATTTGAGAATTTCTATCAAAGAAAGTTTAACTCAAAATTAGCTTCTAGTCACAATCAAACAATCACCATGCTGAATGCTATTATGTAGATGCTTAGGAGTATAAATGTAGAACTATAAAAACTGAATTTTCATTTATTGATTTAATATTTATGTTTACTTAGGGACCTCCTGATGATGAAGACAAAAACATTTTAAAGGTGGCTGTTAAACACTTGGAAGAGGACTGTGGTGACTTTTCTGAGCATGCGTCATCTATGAAGGGAGAGGTGAGTTGTGTATTACATATTAACCCTTATCACGCTGTAAGCGCATATATGCAGATATATTGACTTTGCTTTAAACGCTGTAAACGCATATACGCATAATAATTACAAAAATAATATTTTTTAAATAATGTGTCTAATTTAATCCGGTAGTGCATTTTGGTTATGGGCAGTGACTCATGAGAGACACATTATGCGACTTGTGACCTTTTGTTGGTCTGTCTATCACTATGAGACTGGTTTTTGTCTAGCAGTGTACATTTCCACTGCACTTCCAACGCCACAAGCGCATATATACGCAGCTACTGTCAAGCCGAGTGGTTTTCATTTTCCGCCGCCTCACCTCTTTGAAACTGTGTATTTAGTTGTTTTTATTTACTTTAGTTTAATATATTTTAGTAATTTATAAGTTTTAAGTTTCAATATGAATAATACGGCCGATTTTGATTTGTGAAAAGTACTAAACTAAATGCATTGTATTCAAGTGCTATATGTTTTTACTAATTTTTGATTATATATGTTATGTGCAGGCTCTGTCTATCAGTTTATGTACAAGTAAATATACTCAATAATACATATTTTATTAATAGTAATAATACTTTGTATTGAGTCATACTGTATAAGTGATCTATGCCTGAGGTGTACTTTCAAGTAAAAGTTTGCTTATTTACATGAAATTATTCTAATGGCCTTCTTTTGCATCACAAGAATTTCCTGAATTCTGCTACAATTGCCCCAAAGTATTAAACCATACCTGAGCACCGACTGGATAAAGGCAAAATATGCAGTCCTAATATAATCTGGCTGCACACAATCAGTGAGGCGTCTAAGTAAAAACAATACACGGGAAAGCTTAGCAGAAATAAAGTCAATATGGGAGCTCCAATTAAGATTACTGTCCAAGTGAACACCTAGAAATTTTACAGTGAATTTTTACTCTGAATCTGAATCACATTATTTTTAGTGGATATAAGGCTAAAAATAATCTGTCGTGTCTTATTTTCATTGAGCAAAAAGCCATTTGATTTAAACCAACGGGATGCCTGTTGTAGTGTTTCCTTCTAGATATTAATAAGTCCATCTAGGTTTGTATTTATACTACAGTAAACTCCCGATTATCCGCGGAATTGGGTGGCGCGACTACCACGGATAACGAAAATCGTGGATAATCCGCAAAAATACCGAAATTGAGAGAGAACAAAAGAGAAAAACTATTTTAACATAAAAACAATATATTTAATACAGTATACTATACAGTACATACAATAAGACGTAAAATACAATATACAGTGCAATAAACATAAATAGTACAGAAATTACAACCTCTTAAAAAAATCGGTCACTTGTTTCTGTTTCTTCCTTTGGAAACATCTTTTTTTAATCCACGATTGAATTTTGCGTAGCATAAGTTTTTCAGCCAACTGCGCGTCTTCGTCTTGTTCCTCTAGATAACGGAGAAGTCCGTCGACATGTTGTAAAGCCACTTCATTAGTCATCCGCGCCTGTGCGTTAGCATCTTCTTCTTCGCTCTCGCTTTGCCGCTCTTCTTCACTCACAATTTCTCCCATTGCTTTTTGAATGATTCCCTCATCCGTCAATCTTTCAAAGCCAGGATCGTCGGCGCCACACTCCAACCACTCTTCAATGTTCTCATCATGGACGTTCTCACCAACAGGAACAGTTTTTAGTAACTCGGCCAGTGTTGCAGTAGGCGTGTTCAAATCCTCCTCGCCCTTGTCATTGTTTTCTTCGTTCTGGTTGACATGTTCTTCAACTTTAGGGAAGATTTTTCTCCATGACTTAATGAGGGTTGGTTTTCTTACCGATTCCCATGCAGATGCAATATCGTAGATACTGTCTAAGATTGTGTATTCTTTCCAATACTGTTAGAGATCACAACCTTCTTCAATTTTGCTCATGAGCAGTTTGGTTCGGTATTGTCTCTTCATTGACGCAATTATTCCCTGGTCCATAGGTTGTATTAGTGCAGTAACGTTAGGGGGGAGAAACATTGCACAAAATTTTCCATCAGAAGATTTAAGCACACTTGTAGTCGGATGAGAGGGTGCGTTGTCAATCAACAGAACAGCCTTTTCAGGCAATTTTTTTGTTTTGAGGTGTTTTTGCACTTCAACAACAAAGATCTTATCGAACCATTGTTTAAATATTGTTTGGTCCATCCATCCTTTTTTCTAGTAAAAATAATCAATGGGAAAATTTTCTGCTCTAGTGCCTTTAAACGATCTCGGTTTTTAGACTTTCCAATGACAGCAAGTTTAAGTTTATGTCCCTGTTTTTTTTCCCGGGTTTTGGGGGAACCGGTATTTGTTTCTTTTTTTTTCGTTGTTGTCTGGGGGCTTGCCTGGGTTTCGTTTTTCCCCGGCGTTTTGGGCTTTTATTTTGGTGGCCTTTTTTGGCCCCAGGTTCCGTTTTTTTTCGGTTGTTTCCGGGCAGTTTTGGGTCGGTTGGCCTGTCTGGTCGTTGTCTTGTGTTTGCCTCCCGAATCTGGGGTTTTTGGGGTGGCTGTAAAACCGTTTTGGTTCATTTTGTTTTTTTAAAAGGGGATTTTTTAACCTTTGGGGGGTTTGGGGGGTTATTAAAAAATTTTTCCGGGTTTTTGGTTTTTGGGTTTTTGGGTCTTTTTTATTTTTGGGGGGGGTTGTTTTCCGATTGGGGGTTTTGCCGGGGGCGGCCAGGGGTTTTTGGGGGGGTTAATTGGAAAGGGGGTTTTTTTACCCCCCGGGTTGGGGGCTTTGGGGGCCCAAAATTTTTTTGGGGGGGTTAAACCTTTTTGGGGGGGGGTTAGGGGGATTTGGGGGGGGAAATTTTTTGTTTTGAATAAAGGGGGGGATAGGGGTTTTAAATTTTAAGATAATTTTGGGGCCAGGGGCCCTGGTGGTTTTGGGGGGTTTTTTTGGGGGGATTTGGAATTTTCTTTTTAAGGGTTTAAAGGGGTTTTTTCCTTTATAAAGTTTGCCAACATAATTATTCATGACCTAAAAATAGATCTTTTATTTTTTTCTAGTGTGATAATCCTGGATAATTTTGTCTGTGCCCGTTTTGTGTTTGCCATGTCATGTTTAGTGGTTATGTATAATATTTGTGTTGTGATGGCTGGACTGTTTTTAATGTGCTGTGGTGTTGTCCTACAGTCCAGGGTCCTTGAGTGGGACTTTCAGCCCTCAGCCCGCCCGTCCGGGGGAACTTCGATATTCTCCACTGCTAGCCTGGCCTGAGGACCATGTTGGAGCCTGGAGTTGCCCGCTACCCGCCCTACATCTTTGGGGGTATAGAAGTCTTCAGTCCTCAGGTCAGTTCTTTCCATCTTTTCCCGGCGGCTGAGACTGGGGGTGATTTATAAAAAAAAAACAAAAAAAAATATATATATAAAAAAAAAAAAGAAGAAAAAAGTTTTGCGGAACTTTTGGTGTGCCTAGGCCCTAAAACTAAAAAACCTGGACAGTGAATTATGAACACAGCCATGGGGACTTAATTATTTTTTATTAAAGAGGGAAAGCTTTTAAAATACCCAAGATTTTTTTGATGTTAATATATATTTTATTTATATTTATTGTTATTTATTTTAATTAGTTTATATTCCTTGTTATTAATTAATTAGTTTTATTTGTGGTTATATCTTTTTAGATTTATAGTTGTTAGGTCCCTATGGTTAAGTTATGTTATTTATTTATATTTTTAGGCCTAGTGATTGTTATTTTTTATTTTTTGTTCATTGTATTTTGATGTCTTGAAGGGGCATTTTTACTTCCCCGAAGGGGTCCGTTTTTGATTTTTTTTTTAATTTTTTAATTTTTTAAACTTTCACCAAAGGGGATTATTTTTGGCTTTGTTTTAAATTTTTCTTTTCGGGGGCTCCCCGGGAAATTCCGGCTTACCCCGGGGCCTCGGGGGGAAATAAAGGGATGGGGCCAAATTCCGGGGTTTTTAATTGGGGTTACTTTTATTTTTTTTTCCTTTTATTTGGGGGTTTTTTAATTTTTTTTCGGGGGGTTTTTTTGGTTACCAAAATTTAATTTTTTGGGGTTTAAAATTTTTTAATTTGGGGGTTTTGGGGGGGGGGTTTTTTGGGGTTTTAAAGTTTTTTTTGGTAGGTTTTGGGGTGTTTTTTGGGGTTTAAATTTTTTTGTGTTTATTGTTTTTTATTTAATTGAAAGGATTTTATTTCGGGGGCCTTTTCTGGGTTTTTGAATTATTTTTAAATTTGGGGTTTTTTTTTTGGGGTTTTAAATTAGTTTTTGCTCAGTTTGGGCCATTTGTTTTTTTGAAAAAATTTGCGCCCTTTGCCCCTTTCGTCGACTTTTTTTGGGGCCCTTTCCCCGGGGGGGTTTTCCAGCTTTGGTGGGGGGGGGGGGGGGTTCTCAAAGGTAGAACCGGGGGGAAGTGTTTTTCCTAAAAAAAAAAAAAAAAAAAAAATTTTTTTTTTTTCTTGGTTTGGGGGAGGGGGGGTTTTTTTTTGGCCAAGTTAGAAAGGCCCCCAGGGTTTTGGCCGCCCCCTACCGTCGGGTTTTTGTCTTGGTAATAGTAGAAAAAAAAAAAAAAAAAATTATAAAAAATTTAAAAAAAAAAATTTAAAAAACAAAAAAAAATTTTTAAAATTTTTGTGTTAAAAAAAAAAAAAAAAAAAAAAAACAAATAGGAAAAACCCGTTTGGGGTTTCTTTGTTTGAATGGGTTTCATGGGTGGATTGGAGTGGTCGGCAGTGGCTCGGTAGGCTGAGGTTTAGTTCGTCTTGGACCTGGAGTTGTCGTTTTTTGTGTACTGTTGAGAATTTTGTTTGCGAGACTGGCCTATCTGCAGAATGTTGCGCTCCTGGTCAAGGAGGAGTTGATTTTCGAATTGAGGTCGCGGGGGGTGGTGACTCCGGAAGGGGATGTTTTGAATCTCCGGAGGTTGCTGCGGGAGCAGTTGTCCGCGGGGTACGGCGGTGGATTGGTCTGATCTACTGGAGGTTGGTGAGGAGTTGTCTGTTTGTAAACGTAAGGTGGAAGATTGGGAAGGGGTGTTAGAGGATTTGCAGTTTGAACCTCCAGTAGGTCGTGACCGGGCCTGCCGTCTTGCACGTTTGGGGCATCTGCTTGCCCGTTTAAGGCTGGTCAACCGGGCGCCGGGGGTTGGAACCATCGGATAGGGCGTGGATCTTGGAGAGTGTGTCTAGGCTGGATGAGATTTTTCAGGCACTCTCCGGGTCCACGACTCCTACGGGTCTGGGTCAGCGGCCTACTTTTGCGCTTTCGCCTAACGTGTCGAGGCCGCAGGCTGAGACACCGGCTCTCACTGTGCCTGAGGTTCCTTCTGAGCCTGCAGGCGTTTCTGTTGAGGTTGCTTGTGGTTCGGCTCCAGCTGCCGTTCCTACTACTTCTTTGGGTTCTCCTGCTCTTCTGCAGCTGAGCTACCACAAGCTGCCTAACCCTCTCACGCCCATGATCCAGAATCTCCCTGTGATCGATGGGATGGATCCTGAGGAGCTTCTTAAGTTTCTGGTGGCCTTTCTCAGACTTAGTGAGATGCCCGGCATGCAGGCTGGGGACTTGCTTCGTCTGGTGTTCCCTTATTGCAGAGGGCCTGTTGGGGAGTTGCTGAGTTCTGTCTTGGCCAGTGATGCCTCGGTGGACTCGTTCCATCGAGAGTTACTTTCGTCGTTTCTTCCCATTCGACTCAGGGAGAGGATGGTCATGGACAGATTTTATCGGTCGCAGGGTAGGGGCGAGTCTCTGGCAGCCTATGTCTCTTCAGTCAAGGAAGCTCGTCAAGCGTTGCGCCTCACCCTTTCTGAAGCTGACACCGTTCGTGTCATCCTGGATGGCATTTCTCCAGAAGAACGGTGCAGATTGGTTTTTGCTGGTGTTCCTTCTACTTTTCGGGAGCTGCATCAGCTGTGCCTTGTTTCGCGCAGCGTGCAGTTCTCAGACCAGCAAGGGAGGGATTCTGAGAGTCATCGTGCTCTCCCCACCCGTCGACCCGGCTATGTCTTTAGGTGTGAGTCAGCCAGTGGAGGGTCGTGGTTCTCGGCCTCCTGTTCTGTGTTTTGCTTGTGGCCAACCTGGTCACATTCGACGTGACTGTCCACGTGCTCGGGGTCGTGGGGCGGGAAACGCTCAGCGCGGGGGGTTGCCTCCACAGTAGCTCCCCGCGTTGTTGCGACTGACCGTGGCCATTTGCCTTTGACACGTGCCCATAGCAGGAGTGTCGGGGATTTTTCGGGCCTTGCTGGCATGGCTTCCCTGGGACTTAGGGCGGTCACCTCGGTGTGTCCTGGCGTTTTTGTATCTTTTGGTGGTACGGTGTGTCGAGCCCTTCTGGATTCTGGTTCGGCATGCAGTATTATCAGCCTTTCTCTTTTTGAGTCCCTTGACGCCTTAGGACTTGTCAGGCACACCGAGCCTTCTTCTATTACTTGCTGGACGGCATCCCAAACTCCTCTACCCATACTTCTAAAGGCGTCATTACATTTTAAAATTGAAGGATTTTCCTGGAGGTGGGGTTTTCTTGTTGCCAAGGACCTGGCGGTTTCCTGTATCCTAGGGGCAGACTTTATTTCTAAAAGTGGTATGGTGCTTGACCTCCAGAAGCGCCAGATGTTTTTCAAGTTTAATCGGCGAGTTTTGGTGCCTCTAGTAGGGGATTCTGACTGCCCTCCTGCAGTCAGAGAGGTGGGTTGTGAGCCCGAACAACCCAAGGTGGATCCGGTTGGTCATCTCCCCCCTGAGCAGGCGGAGGCCATTAGGAGGCTGTGTTTGCGGTTTCCTGATGTGCTTACGGCTGAGCTTGGGGTCACTTCTCTTCTGGAGTATGAGATCCACCTCACCGATTCTCAGCCAGTTAGGAGTCATCCGTACAAACTTGCTCCCCCAAAGATGGAGGTTATGAGGGCTATGATAGAAGATCTTCTGAGCAAGGGTGTGATTGAACCGTCTCGTTCTGCTTATGCCAGTCCAGCTTTTCTTGTGCCCAAGCCTAATGGTAAGTCTAGGCTTGTGATGGATTATCGGAGGCTCAACGCTAAGGTCGCTATTGACTCGGTACCTCTGCCTGATTTGCATTCTGCATTTGATTGGTTCGGTAAGGCTAAGTTTTTCAGTGTTTTCGATTTGAACCAGGCCTACCATCAGATTCCATTGAAGAAGGAATCACGGCCCATGACTAGCTTCTGTGTTCCCTGGAATCTCTATCAGTTCACTAGGGTTCCTATGGGTCTTGCTGTGGGTGCCCAGACTCTTACTCGTCTGCTTGATTCCATCTTCCATGATGTGAAGTTCAAGTTTGTTTTCAATTACCTGGACGATCTTCTTGTCTACAGTGAGACTTTCGGGGAACACATGCAACATCTGGAGGAAGTTCTTAGTCGCCTCAAATCAGCTGGCCTTACCGTCAATCCAGAGAAAGTCACTTTTGCTCGTCCTGAGATTTCTTTTCTGGGTCATCTTATCTCTTCTCGAGGCGTCTGCATAGATCCTGCGAGGACCCAGGGCATTCGGGATTTTCCTCCTCCCAGAGATGCCAAGGGGATTGCCCGTTTTGTGGGGATGGTGAATTTTTACCGTCGCTTCATCCCTAACGTGGCCGAGCTTGCTGCCCCGTTGAACGAGCTGCGTAAGAAAGGTGTCCCTTTTGTGTGGGGCCAAGCTCAGCAGACTGCCTTTGATGCTCTCAAGGAGGCTATCATGCAACCTCCTGTCCTGCGTATGCCTGATTTCAGCAGAGAATTTGTTCTTCAGACTGATGCCTCCTCCTCCGCCATTGCTGCTGTTCTTTCTCAGGAGTTTGATGGGTTCAGGCAGCCCATCGCTTTTGCTTCGAGGACATTGTCTCACCAGGAACAGAAAGCTTCTTCCATCTATGAGTTAGAGTGTCTGGCTGTTGTCTTTGGTACGGACAAGTTTCGGCGTTTCTTGGAACACGCTGAGTTCTTGCTGGAGACGGACAATCAGGCACTGTCTTGGCTTCTTGCCCATCCCCGACAGCTCGGGAAAATTGGTCGCTGGGTGGTCAAAATTTCTGCTTTTAAGTTCCGAGTCCAACATCTTAGGGGTACCCAGAATGTCATCGCGGATGCTCTTTCCCGCATGTACCACGAACCCAGTGATCCACCGACTGAGGCTGTTGCTCAGTGTGGTGCTGTTCTTCTGGATTTTCCTCTGGCTTTTGACGACCTACTGTCCCATCAGCAGAAAGATCCTGAGCTGTCAGTCATCTTAGGTGAGCTTCAAGAGGGAGGTGCCCACCCTCCCTATTTTCTGTCCAAAGGGGTACTCTGTTGCCGTCCTCGACAGAGGGGTGAACCCCGTGTAGTGCTGCCTAGTCATCTAGTACCGATGGTCTTTCAGTATTATCACTCTTCCCTTGTGGGCGGTCATCTTGGCATTCATAAGACCATCGCTAAGATTCGTAGGTACTTCATCTGGAAGGGCATGGACCGGGATGTTGCGGGCAGAGTGCGGGCTTGTCACCTGTGCTCTCTCAGCAAGCCTAGTCAGAATGCAAGGTTAGGGTTGTTATCTTCTGAGGTGGCCGAGCGTCCTTTTGAGAAGGTGTTCATCGACTACGTGGGTCCTTTTCCCCGTAGCAAGTCAGGTAACTCCTACCTACTTGTTTGTGTGGATGCTTTCTCGAAGTTCGTTTGGCTTTTCCCACTTCGGAGTGCCACGGCTAAGCTCACCATCCGTGCTCTCCAGTCCCAACTCTTCCAGCACTTTGGTGTGCCTTCCACTCTTGTGTCCGACAACGGTAGCCAGTTTACCTCACACGAGTTTCGTAGGTTCTGTTTTGGCAATGGTATCAGGCATGTGACTACCTCTCCTTATTACCCACAGCCTTCTCATGCAGAGCGGTTCAACCGCAATCTTCGGTCTGCCCTTATTACTTTCCATGCTGAGAAGCAGAACACCTGGGATGAGAGTCTCTCTTGGCTCCAGCTTGCTTTTAATTCTTCCAAGCATGAGAGTCACAATGCCACTCCCTTCGAAATTCTACATGGCTACCCTCCTAACAATCCTTTGTCCAACTTGTGGAGGTTAGAGGATCTTCTACCTACGCCAGGTGCCACTGACGTAGTGTCCACGTGGCGGGCTGCTCGGCGCAACCTGCTACGTGCTAGAGAGAGAGTGAGGAGGAGGTATGATAAGGGTCGTACTCCTAACCCTTTTCAGGTTGGAGATCTGGTTCTTTGTCAGGCTCACCCGGTCAGTTCGGCCGCGGAACGAAGAGCTGCAAAGTTGTGCTATCGGTGGTCTGGTCCCCACCGCATCGACAGGTTTTTGTCACCGGTGACTGCTCTGCTGGTTGATCCCCAGTCAGGCAGGGTGTTCAGGAAAGCCCATGTGTCCCAGCTTAAGGCTTTCCGGGGAACGGTTGATCCAGGAGTTGGTGTTCCTGGGGGTTTCTTGGGGCAAAGAGATTGATCACCTCTGCGCCCTAGGTGGCTGTTCTGAGAGAGTCTCCTTTCTCTCTTTTCTGGTCGGGCCCGACAGTCAGGGTAGTTCGCTCCCTGTTCGAGGGGTTTCCCCTCTTAGTTTCTCTTGGACGTCCTTGGAACACCACTCTTCGGAGGTCTTCGTCTTCTCTTGGTTCCCTGAGGTACCGAGTGTTCTCCCCTGCCTGGGTGTGTTGAGGTTTGCAGAGGGAGGTTGTACCGGGTCTTGGACCGGTACAGTTTCGTTTTTTCGTTGTTGTCTGCCAGGCTGCCTGAGATTCGCTTTGCCCGGCGATTTGCGTACTTTGGTGGCCGTTGGCCCAGTTCCGTTTCGTTCCGTGTTCCAGCAGCTTCGGTCCGGTTGGCCTGTCTGGTCAGTTGTCTTGTGCTGCCTGCAGAATCTCGTTATGAGTGGCTAGACACGCTAAAACGTAAGTGTTCATTTTGTATGTTTTAATATTTAATCACCCTTTTGGTGAAAATACTTTTGTTTAAATAATTTTCAACGGGCTTACTGGTGTTTTCAGGGTTTTGTCTAATTTATATTCTTTGTCTAGATGTTTCTCAGACTAGGTTAAAGCCATGTGCTTCCATGTTAATCTTTACCGTTAATTACCGTTAATGCTTTTTATATCTGCCTTTATTGTCAATAGTAGTTCTGTATAATGTTTTGTTGAGCCTTTTTACAGTTGTAGTTACCGATTTGCAATATTTTTTGTTCTTTGCCAATAACCTAGACTAGCTGTACTCTTTGATTTTCATGTTATAACCTATTGCTCATGTATCCATGGCCTAGTATTCAGTTTGGCATTTTTTTTTAAGTCCATATACGTAATTAATTCTTTTATAATTTGTTAATTGTAATTTTTCTTAAATCTGAGTTTGCCAACATAATTATTCATGACCTAAAAAATAGATCTTTTATTTTTTTCTAGTGTGATAATCCTGGATAATTTTGTCTGTGCCCGTTTTGTGTTGCCATGTCATGTTTAGTGGTTATGTATAATATTTGTGTTGTGATGGCTGGACTGTTTTTAATGTGCTGTGGTGTTGTCCTACAGTCCAGGGTCCTTGAGTGGGACTTTCAGCCCTCAGCCCGCCGTCCGGGGGAACTTCGATATTCTCCACTGCTAGCCTGGCCTGAGGACCATGTTGGAGCCTGGAGTTGCCCGCTACCCGCCCTACATCTTTGGGGGTAGAAGTCTTCAGTCCTCAGGTCAGTTCTTTCCATCTTTTCCCGGCGGCTGAGCTGGGGGTGATTTATAAAAAAAAAAACAAAAAAAAAATATATATAAAAAAAAAAAGAAGAAAAAAGTTTGCGGAACTTTTGGTGTGGCCTAGGCCTAAAACTAAAAACCTGGACAGTGAAGTATGAAACAGCCATGGGGACTTAATTATTTTTTATTAAAGAGGGAAAAGCTTTTAAAATACCCAAGATTTTTTTGATGTTAATATTTATTTCATTTATATTTATTGTTATTTATTTTTAATTAGTTTATATTCCTTGTTATTAATTAATTAGTTTTATTTGTGGTTATATCTTTTTAGATTTTATAGTTGTTAGGTCCCTATGGTTAAGTTATGTTATTTATTTATATGTTTAGGCCTAGTGATTGTTATTTATATTTTTTGTTCATTGTATTATAGATGTCTTGAAGTGCATTTTTACTCGAACGGTACCGTGTTAGATTTTCTTTTTAATTGTTTAATTTTTTAAACTTTCACCAAAAGGGGATTATTGTGCTTTGCTTAATTTTCTATTCGGAGCTGCCCAGGGAATCCGGCTTACTCCCTGGCCTCGGTGGAATCAAGGGATGTGGGCCAAATTGCCGGCTTAATTGGGGTTATCAAAATTTTTATAAATTTTCTTTTCACTTTTATTTGTTTCTTTAATAATTTGTCTTACGTTTTGGGTGTCTCAGGCCAAAACTGCAGATAGGCCATACAGTTTGTTAATTGTAGTTTTGGTATTTGTAGCGTTAAGTGTTTTGGTAGCTTTTGTCGTTATATTGTTAAATTTTGTGTTTATTGTTATTTATTTAATTGCAGATTTTATATCGTGGCCTTCTGCCGTTTTTGATTATGTTAATAGTGGTTTTTTGGTAATAAATTAGTTTTGCTCAGCTGCCGAGTGTTATTTTGACCCTCCAACTGCCGCCCGTGATCCCATCGCTCGACTTGTTTTGAGCCATCCCCCGGTTGGCACGCTTACCAGCTTTGGTGGGGGGGGATGGGTCTCACTGTAACGTTACTGCATGACATGATGGTGTACCTTTCCTTGCTACTTTTGTGTCCAGGCGCTTGACGTTCACTTTCAAAGTTAACGTTCGGGTGGGAAGACATTTCCAAAAGAGTCCCGATTCGTCTGCATTATAAATTTGTTCAAAGGATAACTTCTCTTTTGAAACAAATTCTTCAAATTCCCGTTGAAAATCATCCGCTGCTTGCTGGTCACCACTAAGTTTTTCACCATGAAGTTCAATCTCACGAATTCCATGACGCTGCTTAAAACGGGTTAACCACCCGGATGATGCATCAAATGGGCCTTCCATGCCTAACAAATCAAAAAAAATCTTTGCCTTCGCCGAAATGATAGGACCATTTACGGGAATTCCCTCACTTCGTACCTGAGCTAACCATTCCACCAAAGCCGTATCTAGTTCATCAAAGGTAGACTTCTTCATAGTTTTTAGTTTTTTCATCCCGGAAGCACTGTTTGACATTGATGCAAAGTTCAGCAATTTTTCTTTGTTCTTTAAAATGTCACGCACTGTTGTTTCCCCTATTCCATAATCTAAACACATCTGCTTCCTTGAAGCGCCGTTTTCTAATTTGGAAATAATTTCCAGTTTTTGAGAATCGTCAACACAACCTTCTTTCGCTGTTCAGCCATTTTAAATCTGCAACGAAAAATGCTCAACAAGGCAACACAATCACTAAACACGATAAAAGACGAGAAATAAACTTTGACCGGTCAGCGTCAACACTCACTCTGTACTGACAGTACTGGTGTCAGATGACTCAGACGAGTACGGTGACTCAGAGATAAAAATAGTTTGCGCGCCAACCTACTACGCGAGTTCGGAGAAGGCCTGCACGCGTTTTGTACTCAATCAACTTGTCAGTTCAGTCCTTTTTTGATAAATACTGGACTGTAAGGTACATACTGTACTTACTTTCTCGCTTTCCGAAGTACACATGGATAATCCGCACTGCAGATAACCCGCTCGCAGATA
>JAQJVL010008298.1:0-20330 GCA_035578905.1 Stictocephala bisonia
TCATAGGTAGGTCCATATATCCTTCTTAAAATTTTGTTTTCAAATGTAATCAATCTTTTTTTGTTATAAATTGTTAGGGTCCACACCTCAGATCCATATAATAAAACAGGTTGTAAAATAGCTATATACATTCTTATTTTTGTGGGTCTTGACAGTAGTTTACTTTGGAATTGTTTCAGGAGACTCCAGTAGCATCTATTTGCTGCATTAATTCTGACTTGTATTTCCTCTTCCATTTTATTTTGGCTAGTCAATGTAACTCCTAGATATTTGAACTCTTCAGTGGCTAAAAATTTGTAATCCATTACGTCCAGTGTTGAGTTAATTGGCTCTGCCTGTCTCCCTATCTTCATATATTTAGTTTTTTCTTCATTCACTTGAAGACCTACTTTGTTGGCTTCTTTTAACAGGACACATGCTAGCGTTTTTAGTTCATTTTTATTATCAGCTACTAATGCCACATCATCAGCAAATGCTAAAATATTGATTATACCTTCAATTTTTGCGCCTATTTGTACCGATTTTGTCACTTTCAGTGTTTCTTTAAGAGTGAGGTTGAACAACAGTAGTGACAACGCAGCTCCTTGTCTTACCCCTGTTTTAACGTCAAAAGTGTCTGTAAATTCTCTTTATATTCTTACTTTCCCTCTTGAGCCTTCAACACACATTTTTGTTAGTCTAATTATCTTTTCTGGGATTTTTTTTGTCTAAGATATGTCCACAATTTTGATCTCACAATGCTATCATAAGCCTTTCTAAAGACAATGAATAATATATATAGATTTTTGTTATATTCCCAGTATTTTGAGGCCAGATCTTTTATAATAAATATTTGGTCAGTAGTTGATCTGTCTTTCATAAAGCCTGCTTGTTGTTCTCCTATTATTTCTTCTCCGTATCTTTTTAGTCTTTTTAATATTAGCTTTGACAGTATTTTATATGTACAATTAAGTAGTGATATTCCTTTATAGTTTGTACATTCCTGCTTATCTCCTTTTTTGTATAGTGGTATTGTATACACTCTCATGATAAAAAATTTCATCCTAGGTTGTATTACTCCTAACAGGAAGAAATGTGTGCCAAAATAAATTATAATCAAGTTTCATTTTGGTGTCAGAAATTTCTTCTACTATACTACTTTCCATTCCAAATAATCTTGATCTAAAAATTAAACCTTCATTGAATTAGTTCCATCAATCACCTTTTCTTTAAAATTCTTTCTCTTATCCAATATCTTTGACGAAATACACTATAGTCATTTCTTTCAGATGATTTACAATACCCTTCTTATTCTTTGAATTAGAAACTTCCTAACTCTTCTTTTCAATATCATCATACAATTCCTGATAAGTGGAACACTTACCATGTGCACCATAAAAGAACCAAAAATTGAACAAACTAAAGCTATCTCTCCTCTTCTTAACTAATTTGTCCATAAAATCGAGTGAATATTTAGACATTTTAGCAGGATTTAATGATTCCATCTTAACTTTTTTCAAGCCGATTTTATTCACTTGTTCTTCAAGAGACGAATCTCTTTCTTTACTTTGAATGGCCATATACATTTTATCACTATCACAAACCTAAACTCTGTACTCTGAAAGATCAAGATCCGCGTAAAAGCTATATAGTATAACATACTCAGAGATCTTATACACCACAATGACAGCTACTACGGCTACTGCCATGATTACAGTGGCCACTGATACACCAGAAGATACATTCTCAATAGTTACAGTCCTGTAAAAGTTCAAACTCTGTGAAATGAAAAATCTCACTCAAACTGTTTCATAACTGCTCGGCTCATTACAATCAACAGCTCACTGACAATACTGTTACTCTGAAGAAACTTCTTTTCATTGATACTGACCACATCCAAATTATCAAACAAACTCCCACTTATCTCAATCTGAACAATAAGCTGGTACAAGACAACCACGAAGAACAAACTGTAAGGCTCATATTCCACCAGTCCAGTGCTTTTAAGAAAATGATTAAGTCCTCCAACATAATCAAAGAAAGGTATACATCTCATCATGACTACAACAAAAATGTAGGACACAAACTCAAAAAGATGAAGCCAAACGTTTGTATACCTTGTTTTCAATCGAACTCCCAGGACAAGAATGTTGATGCCAATAAACAACAATAAAGCATAGCCAACATCCATTTCATGTGTCTGCCTGACAAGGATATGCAAAACCAGATCGGTGACCAAATTTACTCTCTCAATCCAAAGATACATAGCAATAAAGAATATGACAACTTCCTCAACAACCACTGAACTTCTAGAAAAAGGTGTTAATGTTATTAAACAATCAGAAAAGACGACCAACAATACAACTGTTATAAGGAGGGTATGAGTACAATCCATATTGAGATCAACTAAATCAGTCACAGATATCATTCTTCCCGTAATGTCAACACTATTCACTTCCTCGATAATGCGCTGAACTTCATACCTCAAAAAGTATACAGAAACCACCAAAAAAACCACCATGCAGATATAATCCACAAAACATTTCTGTCGGAAAAGTCCTTTTACCTTTCTCACCCTCTCCATTTGGACTAAGTCATCAGGTGTTACTTCTACATTTTCATAAAATTCTCTCTGCCAGTACCACTTCAAAAAATACCTCTTGAACTGCTCATAAACAATAACCATTACTATGAAGGGCACAAGAAAATAAACTGACAAACATATAAGCTCACCTACAAACAACTCTTACCCTGCCTCTTCGGTGTATTTTGGAGAAAATACATCATCAAACTTCTTAGGCTTTATGAGAGAAACAAACTGACCAAGCAACATAGATTTTCTCTGAAGTCCAAAATAAGATAACATAAACTGACTATAAGTGATATTTAACTTAACCTCATTATACTTTCCCTGCAATTCAAGGAACAGGTCCTGTAGCTTGGTCAAATGATAGAGTAGACCATCCGTGTCCATATAGGCCAACTCTAGCTCACTGTCAGGAGCTTTAAAGTGTTCCTGCATTACAGAATAATGGAAGTTGTACATATGTACTTTGGATAGGTCTAAAACTGTCATACCCACGTAAATGGGTTTGTTCATTTTCACGTTTGTTCTCCTCATTTGTACAGCCACAACACTCTCAGATATTATCTTACGTTCTACAAAGCGGGTCTGGCGTACAAGCTTTTGAAACTGCTTGTCTGTAGTGACAATTCGGATGTCCACTCTGTTGCGAACATTTTCCATTATCTTCCCGTAGCAAGCATTGTTCATCAGCTTGTATAACGCTTTTGAGAACGAACTACTCGCCGCCGCCCTTTGGACAGCATTGAATTCAATAAATCTTTTCATCCACGGGGATTGTGAAAAGCGTAGTGCACGATGAACTTTAGTCACTTTTAGACCAAGCTTTACGGCCTGTTGAAACACTGTATAGTGATCAACATACCGCTTTTTGTCGTAAAGTGTGGCCAACAGATTTTTACTTTTCCCACCTTGTGGAGTCATCATTTCTGGCATCAAAGGCAGATCTTTTAACTTGTACCACCACGTCACTGTCCATTATAAGTCCATACGGTGAGTCTACAGGCAAGGAGGACCAGTCGGAAACCGACTCTGTCCACTTTAAGTCTCCGTATGGTAGGTACTGTCCAAGGGAATGGCCATAGAGGTTCACACAGTCAAGGTACAGTAGGTAGCTGGACTGCTCATTGGGACTGTAATCACTCTGCTGCTCCAACAAAGAATAATTGGCTTTGGCATATCTCAGATTGCACTGAACCAAGCCTCCTCTAATGGCAGACTCGATCATCTGCATCTGGTCAGAGTCTGTTATCAGCTTCTCATCAGTAGACATACGTCGAGTCTAAGATAAAAGTCGTGATAGTCACCAAAGTTTGTCATCTGTAGGCTATTCCACCCTTCTAACGCCTTTTTGTAATCAGAATCACTTATGTGTTCATCGTTGAGTCTGTTGTAAAAATTCCCACGGGCGGGAAGCTGAGGTTCATCAAACACTGCCGGCGATGTGACGTAGTCATAAGGATACACGCCTTTGTGTTTGATAAGGTGGGTGAGGTCGGTCGGCACCATTTTGGCGCTTTCCACCAGCTCCACCTCGGTTAGACCGGATACCAGGTTGGCTAGGCTTTCAGCCATTAACCGGTACGAGTCCAGAAATCTTAACCAAATTCCGCCGACACGGACAGACACTGAAATATATTTTTCACTGTTCGAGGGCAGAAACTTTCTTTCACAGCCTTTTAGGCAGCTTAAGTTTTTAATGACAAACGCTTGGTCATATGAACTGAAGTTGTGAAAATAAACAGGTATGCAGTTTGGTAACTGACATCGCAGGTTACATCGGTTGCATAGTGTGTGTCTGTAGGAGCCCGTGATGTGACAGTGGTCAAGTGTTTTGTCCCCGTACTCTTCGGTGGTTTCGTTGAAAAAACTTTCACAAAGGTCACAGTTTGTTGTCGTCCTGTGGCGTTCAGTCTCCTCGTCTGTCAGCTGTCCTACTGGTACATGGTGGGTGTACAGTGTTTCCACACGCTGAGCCAAGTCTCTCATGTGTATTAGGAAGTCTCGGCTAGCGTTTTCCGAACGCTGTAGATGTGGAACAGTGCGGATGTGGAACAACAATGCGGCAGGCAAGGTGGACTTGACAAGCGTGCAAAACCTTTTGGGCTCGTGTGTTTGGTAGGAGCGGTCGGTGCTTACAGTTGGACGCAGGATGGTTTCAAAATCAGCTGTCACGATAATTGGAACAGGGACCTGTGTTTCGTAATTTACAAACGCTAACAGGTTGTCAGCTTCTTTATTCAAAATCACATTGCAAGGACGATGTTTGCCGCAAAACATCATGTGCTCTGCCAACCAGGTTTTGCTGTCAGGTCGACACTTACGTGTCTCTTTGAATGTAAAACAGCGCTTGCAAATTTCGATCTTGTTGGGCCCCTTTGCAATTTGTGGTCTGACTAGTTTGGGGAAATCCGTGATAAGCACGTAGTGGGAATTGTGATCGTCTTTGATCCACAGGAGATCAGTGTGATCGTCTAGTTCCTGTTAAGTGATTCTGTAGCGAGCTATCAGGGAATCTGACACTTTCTCAAAGACATTCACAGAACATCCTGGATTGCGGCTTTCGAACATTTTCAGTTTTGAAGGTGGCAAAGGAAAGTGTATTCCGTCAAGGTTATAGTGGTTTTGTATGTCGGCAAACGAGTTTTCGTCTAATTTAACTCTATCGTTATCTAAGTTCTGGGGGAATTTTTTGGCAAGCAAACAGTAGAGAAAGCACTTGTTGTCTGTATTGTGAACATTAATAGTGGCTTTCTTTCTCTTAATCTTTTTTGGTAAGTCTGTATAGTGCCCAGGAGGTTTTACATGAGTAAATAAACTTACATGCAAGGTGAGTGTTGTAGGAGCCACAAGAGACCATCCGCTTCCTTTGAGTTCTGCCTCGCTGGATTCCTGTAGCAGTTTCTCGTAGTCTCCTTCCAGCATGTCATGAAGTCCGTCCGCCGAGTGAATTGTCTTGTTGGTAGTCTTGAAGTTGAAGAGGTCTTGCAGTCCTCAGGGTGATCGTAGAGTGCCTCAAGTACAAGATTGTACTTGAGTGATGAACCTCTAGCCGTTGATTCTTCCTGCAGAAATTGCTGTAATAGGGGGGTGGCGGCATGTAAGAAGGTTGTCAGGTCCCTGTAGTAGCCGTTGGGATTGCTAAGAACGTAATCCCTGGCACTAAACAGACCTTTTTTCATCTTCCAGGTGATTGGAGGTTGACTGGTTGATGCAACCGGTTCAGCAATGGCAGAGGGCGTGGCCTTTGGAAAAGCAGTCACCTTCTGCTTTTTGGTTGTGCGGTCTTTGTTTGAAGTCCTTTTACGGGCTGGCTGCTTTTCAGCAGCAGAAGTGACAACTGATGAGGGACGCAGGTTGATGGACAGCAGATGAGTAATGAGCCAGCTGAAGATGATGGACAGCAGATGAGTGATGAGCCAGCTGGGATGCAGGACGATAGACAGCTGAGTGATGAGGCGGTGCTTCCGCCGGCTGAGGATGATGGACAGCTGATCGTCCAAGCTGGGCAGCTGACAACATCTGGATGGCAGCGCACAATAGCCCATGTCTAGCCCTGGCCTCTTCCGTCAGGAAAAAAGCTTCCTGGCAGGTGGAACATAGCAAGTACTGAGGAGGAGGAGGAGCCATGGTGCTGGGAGACTGTGATTCTGATGGCTGCCTGGGCCCACTATATGATTTGGAAGGGGCGTCGGCCATCTTAGGACTTGTAAAATTGTCACCCACTCTGTACAGAACGTCCTTTCCCGGAACATCCTTGGCGAATCGTATAAATACCGGGAGTAGCCCATGTGGTTAGCACATTATCCTCCTACTCACTGTATCAGTAATACAGCACGTGTGTGGATGGGTGGGTGAGTCAGTACCAAAGCACGTGTATGGGAGGGCGGGTGGGTTGGTACTACAGCACCTGTATGGGAGGGCGGGTGGGTTATGATGTAAATATACATTTACTGGTCTCTCACCTACTCTCGCCAGAAAGTAAGTGTTAGCTTTAGATGTTGTTGCTATTTTGATGTGCAGGTTGTGAGGGTCCAGACTATAGCATGCCACCGGAGGCTGTGATTTAGAATTATTGTTTCGGCTGTGGTTGCATTGTTGTCATGGTGTCCTGCTGTGGTGTCAAAAGGGCCATTGTGAGGTATCCGACTGTTGTTTTAGATCCTTATGCTTATGCAGTTTTTTCCCCGTTGCTGCGATGGTCCCTTTCGGCATTTGCTTTAGGGAATATTGTTGTCCTCAGTGACTATCGTCTGTCATGTGGTACCTAGGCAGGCACTCGACTTTGTAGCAATATTTTAAGCTGTACTAGCTATGTTTGAGCTATTTTTATAACTTATAACTAGCTTATATTAAGCAGTATGTATACTGGCCGCAGCATGCGCTTGTCTTTCTTGCTGGTGTCTATGCTTTAAGTTTTGTTTAGTAATAGCTTAAATTAACAGGGATCTGTAGTAAGAAGAGTGTTTGTTGTTTAAAATAGTCTTGTTAGTTTTGCAATGTTTTTTAAGCTGTACTAACTGCTATGTTTGCTATTTTTATTCTTATAACTAGCTTAAAATATATTGAGTGGTTTGTTTACTAGCCACAGTTTGGTAGCATGTGCTTAACTTTCTTGCTTGTTTTCATGGTCTTGTGGTAGCTTAAATTAACAGGGATCTGTGGAGAAAGAGTGTGCATTATTTAAAATAGATTTGTTAGGACCGTTTAGGAACCGTTCGTTCCATCAAACACTTTCCACAATTACTTACACCTATCGGCCAATCCGACGCGCCACTGGTTCAACGGTATGTACTCAAGCTTTTGAGCGAACCCATTACCACACACTTTATGGTATTGTATCTCCGACCACTGATCGGAATCATAGTACTGCTCACAGAAATGGCAAAAAGGTGTGGGTTGTTGTAAAGACTAAAATTCATCTTATTTTACCAGATGAAGTTAGGGCTGGATTATCCATAGAGAGGGGTTAAATGAAGTAACAATACACTAATTATATATTCAGTTTATCGGGAAATACCCTTTAAGAAAGCAAGAACATCCACGCAAGTCTGTCCAACTGGTCAGTTGGACGTTACAATCACTGCAGAAACTATGATTCAGTTCATAATAGGAGTGTTTCGTTGATGATGCTTTGCTATAGAATTTCACTGCATTCTCGAGTGACATGAAGCATCCACCACTTGTGAAGAAGATACATCGTCTTGCGAACCCGCAAGATCGGCAGTACAATTTAACATTACGGTCAAGCGCGTCTCGTACAGTTTCAACTCCTTGTGACGTACACTGAAACTGAAAATAACCGTACTTACACCTATCAAAATGGTAGTCGAAGATATCGTATTTTATTACACGAGGCAATGGTAATGTTGATAACGACAATTGATACACGTCCAATACGAGGTTCGAACAAATGTCGTATAGCTTCCTTGGATACATTTCAATTGTACAGCGAGCGAACTAATATTTCTACTCCGATTTGTTAAGTTCTCGCCTCGAACATTATATAAGAACTCGTGAATAACTGCACCAAGCCCAGGAAAAAGTAGACGCGCTGTCTGACGGGTCCGGTAACACTTTCTGACAGTTTCTTGCAAAATATAGTTGTACAACCAGCGAACTAGTAAATTCATCTTTATGTTTCAATGTTTTGCCATATATATATATATATATATATATATATATATATATATATATATATATATATATATATATGGTAAAATTCACCTGTTATCCCTAAATCCCGACGTCCTATTGGTCGAAAAGTGTGGAAGGGGTAGACATTATGACGTTTCACTAGGAGTTTCACTAGGCTATGGAATAGAGGGGGAAACCTATCAGTTGCGGGTCAGAGCCCAGAAGGGATGGTCACAACATATATTTGAGGTTAGGTTCATGGAATAATATCAACTGCCAATAACTTTTCGTGACAACTCCACGTATTGTTTGACCTATTTACAGAGTGGCGTATTCACTGAATAAAAAGGGACCGCTTGATAGGTCGGTCGTAAGGAGCGAAAGGGTTGGATGTAATACACGTCAACGTTCAATGTTTAGTCACCATCACTGGTGAATATTTGATAAAGGAGTTTTGTTCTGAATGTTCCGATGGCCCAACGGAATGGATAACTGTGCAATCTCCACTCGATGCCATCCCAAACACCAAGGAGAACCACTACGTAAAAAAACAGATTAACGGACTAGTGTGGGACGTCGGAGTTATTGACGTCCCTCAACTGTCTGACGAGACTTTTACTCTTCCGTAGTGGACGGCGTATTTATGTGAAAGGTATGTCGAAAATCACGGTTTTACTGAACAATCACGCCACCAGAACATCATCGTGCTGGCAAGCCTGCCCAGACTGTAACATATGAGACTGACAGAAGAATGCACGTACTACGAACACCTGAAGATCTCGCTAGCTTGCACTAAATAACACAAGAGCTGTGATTGAATTTACAAAATCTTAGTTATGAGTTGATTTCTCATTGGTCGTTCCTAGAGAAACGTCATACTTTCTACCCCCTCCACACTTTTCGACCAATATGACGCCAGGAGTTGGGGATAACGGGTGAATTTTACCATATATACAGCATTACCATTGCTTGGGTATCAACATTACCATTGCCTCGTGTAATAAAATACGACACCTTGAACTACCATTTTAATAGATACAAGTATGGTTATTTTCAGTTTCAGATTGCTCACGAGGAGGCGTCAGGAGTTGAAACTGTACGAGACGCGCTTGACCGTAATGTTAAATTGTACTGCCGATCTTGCGGGTTCGCAAGACGATGTATCTTCTTCACAAGTGGTGGATGCTTCCCATGATAGGTACTCTACTGGTAGATATTGTGTTAGGTTACCTTTCAGGTCTAATAACCCCCCTCTAGGTGATGCTGTTGTTGCAGCTAAATGAAGATTCTCTTTACTTAAAAATCGGTTTCAAAACCAACCAGAATTTAAAACTGCTTATGTAGTACCACTACCAACGCTCCTATGAATTCCATGGTCCACTCGCCAGAATGATGAGGCTCGGGAATAGTTTCTGTGACACGTTCGATATTTTCAATGACAGTCCAACATTTATTAGAAGACGCGTGCTCGCTGTCCCCCCCCCTGCCTTTATAGCTATACACTTGTTATTCATCTATGGTTTGTGGCATAGTTATTATTTATTATACATAGCTTTTACACTGTAATCATTAAAGTTTTTGGAATTGTTATAAGTTTTTGGAATTGTTATTATCATAGATAGATTATTTTCACTGTTTTATTATATAAGTTTTGGAATTTTTATTATTATAGATAGTTTATTTTCACTGTTATTTATTATATAAGTTTTTGGAATTGTTATTATTATAGATAGTTTATTTTCACTGTTATTTATTATATAAGTTTTTGGAATTGTTATTATCATAGATAGTTTATTTTCACTGTTTTATTATATAAGTTTTTGGAATTTTTATTATTATATATAGTTTATTTTCACTGTTATTTATTATATAAGTTTTTGGAATTATTATTATTATAGATAGTTTATTTTCACTGTTATTTGTTATATAAGTTTTTGGAATTGTTATTATCATAGATAGTTTATTTTCACTGTTTTATTATATAAGTTTTTGGAATTTTTATTATTATAGATAGTTTATTTTCACTGTTATTTATTGTATAGCTTGTGCATATTTGCATCTCTTCATAGAAGCCGCATCTTATTTTACTGTATTTATGTATACATTCTTAATTTATATTCATCACTATTAGTACTACTTATCATTAGTTACACATTTTCACTTATGTTTAATTATCATGCCTAATATTAAAAGTCCACTTGCATGTTTGGCTTGGTCCTATAATTATAAGTAAGTGTTATTTCATATGTATTATGGAACACGTTTGTAATTTGGTCTTTGACCGTTGGAATGGAATAAATAAATAAATAAATAGCATTTATGTCAAACTACGTAAGCTCAGGTCACATGAGTCTTTGTGAGAAAGTCGCTCTAACAGTTCAATCTCATTAATATCTTTTTCACCATGGTGTACTTAAATCATCCAGAACAACAACCAAGTTGAGAAGGGTGCCTCAAACAAAACTGAGTATGGCTTGTCACATTGGAGGATGTGCATATCAATAGCACAATCAATAGTGCATCAATAGTGCATATCAATAGTGATCTAGAATCAATGGTCGTAAACAGTATTTGGGAATTCGTAACTGGTATCATACAAGCGTTTCAGTGCACATAGGCTGACCATCGTGCTTATTTTTAAATAAACCTGTTTTCCGGTATAGCGCTGATCAATTATATGAAAGATTCGGTTGCTTTAGGAGGGTTGGACACGGACAAAAACATCGTGGCGAACAAATCATCAGCGTTTACTTGCAACATACATCGTTGGTTACGCGCGCACATGGATGCGAACTATTGGCGTACAAGTGGAATGAGAGGACTTGCAGTCTTGCTTACTGAACTACCACATTTGTTGATTGTGCATAGACCGTTAATTTCTCAAGTCACTACTGAAGAGAATGGGCCGTCAATATTTCTAAACTACAAGACTTTCGACGACATAATCGTAAAGCACATGTTACTATCGTTGAACACGTTGCGCCACGGGTATCAAAATGAGAAAAAAAGCCCTCGCTCATAAAAGCCGTAACAACTACTGGTTGCATTTGGACAGCGAATCTTTAAGGTCATCGGTGGACAGGCACAGAAATAAGAGACAAAAAGCTAGTTTGGTGGAGACAGATAGAACGCAGTCGTGTCGAAGCGGTCCGTCTTGGTTATGTGACGTGGATGGATTTCTATTTAATGGCAACACACTACGGAATAAGTATACAAATTTCCATGCTGACTGAATCAACAAAACCGGTTTTCAATATAAAAAGAGACGTTTCCGTGTTTTTCCGAAGCGTGTTTTCGGATTCGAGCCTGTTCCACGTCCACGTGGAAGTTCTATCACACCTAGACTTCAACGTAACAGCCATAAAAACGACGAACCATTACTTACGTTAGTGATAACTTTAGATTGGTTAAAATATTTTTGTTTTTTCTAAACAGTTTTAAAATTTATATATTTCTTCCATCATACTTGAAAGTTAAAAAAATGTAAATAAAATATACTATCTTACAACATTTTTCGCTGGTTTTGTGCAAAACTGTGAATTTCTTAGATTTAACTCAAATCAACGAAAAATATTATGACAGTAATCCACATATCAGGAGGGGTGTGAGCTATTTTTAGATCAATGTTCCAATGAAAACAATTTGGAACAAATTATAAAACTAAACTCTTGTTTTATAAATTAATCTACAAACTAATCTGTTAACTAGCAAAAAGAAAATGCAAATTGAAAAGGTCAGCTTTGCATAACCTTACAGATATGTGTATTCGTTGGTTATAGTAATTAAGTTATCATAATTTTTTGTATAAGTAATTTTCATAACAAATACTTTTAAAATTCATATTGAGACCTACAATGATGATTGAAATGATGATTCTCCTGCACCATAAGTAAGACCCTCTTCAGCAATGTTTCTTTCCTCTTCAGCAATTATTGCTTGTCTGAGCTTCCTTCTGTATTCAGAAAATTGTTTTTCTTTCCTCATTTTAGCTGTGCGTAACCGTGTGCGATCAAACCTCCTTGCAATTTTAGCCGAATTTAGGCCTATGCCTGAACTAATGCCCGCTCTTGTTTGAAAGTCACAAACTGTACTAGTATAACCAGTATTATACTGACAAATGGCCTTACATAAACCAAATTCAAGTTTTCTTTTTGATGAAAACGTAGTCTTAGGGTTTTTTGTCCAAATAACACCGTGGAGGGCCTCATTTACGTTTTGCGTCTTTCCTGACACACATCTCTTCAGTAAAGCATCTGAAGCCAGTATTTGGTACAGTGGCATGATTTTTCCAAACACTTTATCTGTTATTGGAGTTTTAATCATTTGTTGATGAGATCCAGGTGTTTCATTTTTTGCCAGGGCTCGGTTATAGAAGCACCAAGAGGTTTCGCCCGTAGGACACTTTTTGTGATTGGGTTTCTGATCAGTTAAATTGCAGTGGGTAAGAGTTCCAAAAATTATATAAGTGCATTCTTCATGCCTTCCACATTCCCTAAGTTGCTTCTTATGGCATTTCCATAGTAGGTTGTAAGTTTATCAATCGTTGTTGCTTTTAGACTTCCGTGCTTTCTACCTCCGAGAGGTCTCCTATACCTGTATGTTCAGCAACCAATTTCGTAAAACCTGTGCCTAACTTTTTTGCCACATGGTTTGTACATTCAACTTTATCTATTTGAACATCTCCGTAAGGTTTCACTGCACATAAATGTGAGTAGGTTTTTGAGTCTCCGTCAGCAACAAGTGTTGTATAGCGAAAGCCATACCGTTGTGACCTTTGCCAAATTCGTTCTGCCGCAACTACTTCCATGTTGCCGGAGGACCCATCATAGTTTTTTTGGCATGCATTTTTATGGGTTCTGAACCACTTGGTGAAAGCAGCAAAATCCTTGCCAAATTTGATTTTATTTCTTTCACAAATCCTGCAATGTTTAGACAAGACCTCAAAATCTATGACAAGCCCAGTTATGACCTCAACACAACACCCCATGCCATTTTTAGAGGTAAATCCTCTCTTTTGCCAGCTTCCATCATAGCTAACTGTTATGTCAATTGGACCTTTTATATCTTGATCTAATGGTATGTTTTCAATGAGAGAATACGCTTTTACGACTTCAGAATGTGCCTTTTTGAGTGTATTCTCAGCGGCTTCCATATAAATATCATTTAACTTAGTTATATGCTGCGTGTATGCCTTATTTATCATAGGTTTCATGTTCAAGTTCATACTAAACTGTTCCAGCCCTCTATGGCCTTTGCCCATTGATGAGAAAGCCTGTACCATTCTACGGTTGACATCATATTATGCACGTGTAGACTCAGCCCTGCCGAACCAATCTTTATGACTTTTGGCTAATTGTGATGATTTGAAAACAACCACCTCTTGGCATGAGGAACATTTGACATCCAATAATGCTGCATAACCTTTGTAATTAGACATACTCACTTTCAAGTCCGTATTGAAGCAAGAAGGACATGGGAACAACGATATGAATTTTGAAATTAAGCCTACGTCAACTATAATGTAGCTAGGTGCAGTGTTATCGGTTTCAATGTGTGGCTGATAACTATTATATAATGCAAATCCAGTAGGTCTATCTAGCTCTTTATTATGCCTATCTTCATCTGAAACATCTTCATCTGTAAGTAGTGTTTCACTAACCTGAGATTCCACAGGACAGTCAATTTCTAGGCTATCTCCTATACCAGTACTTTCTTTGTAGCGCTTACTAATATTTTCCTTGTTCCGCATAATGACACTTTTTCTCTTTTTTGAAACTCTACCTATCTTGAATGTTTATAAACTAAAACTGTATATTGTATACACAATCAACATATAAACTAAACAACACAACACTCAGGTTAGCCTAGAATAACTATAAGTGAGATTATGTGACTTATCAGCTGACTTCAAAAACAAAACATCTGTGGCATAACCAGATATATTTTCTTGGCTATATGATCATGAATTATTATGATTATCACAATGTATATTCTTTATGTATAATCTATTTATGTAATACTCTTTGAATTGAATTTATTGTATTAAAAAATCGGTTTTCTACAAAATTGTACAAAAAATAATATTTTTTATCGGCCACAAGTGTTAAAAAAAGTTTCATATGCGTGGATATTATGTTTTATATTATATTTTTTCTTGTAGAGGACATTCTAAAGAATAAAAATTGACAATAAAAAAATTTTTGAAAAATTCCAACTTTTTGGCTGTTTTCAGTAGCGAATCCCCTTAATAAAAACTTGTTATTGTATAAGTCTGGTTTGAGTGGAAACAATTTGTGGATGACCTGTGTAGTCTGGCTACTGTGTTTCACTTGGTTTCAGAAAGGGCTTTTTATTAGTAGTCCAATAGCAAGAACAATAATTGTTCTTAATTATTAAGAGTCCTGAAGCTTTACGTGGAATCCAAACCACGTAAAATTGGTCTGATTTTCAGCTACAATACAATACAATACACGTAAAATACAAACTGATTTATTTAGATTTTTGATTTGAATTCGATAACAGTCTTTTAAGGAGGTACCAATGTAACTTGTACATGGATTCGAAATGGGCCAATACATACTGTGGCTATGTTCCAATTCTGTCAACCCTCAGGCTAACCATTAGATAAATGTTCCTACATCGCTTGGCATTGTTTCTAATTCTGTAGAAAATTACATTCATTCTTATTCGAAGTACATAACATTTTTCAGAAATGTGGTGGAAATCGATTATTAGTGATGTTGGAAAACTAAATAGCAACAGTAAATAGAATTCAAATATTGTATTTGAATGTCTCATTACAGCATATGCCAATTAAAAATCGACATTTAAAGCAAAATAAGTACAATTCGAAATAAGATTCAATGTAAAAAAATCTAATAACAACAATAAATTAGCCATTTAATATAAATGTATATGGAATTCCATCAACAAGCAAAAATATTTTTAATAATATTGTAGAGGTATATAAATTTACATCAGGGATTTTCCAATAAACAAACATTTAAAAGTAACAAGAGAAAAATAACAAATTAAAAATAAAACAACCGTAACAAAATACATTAACAATTTTAGAAATATTTTTAAGTTTTCAAACCAAGAAAGTACAAGTATATTTCCGACTGAAACAGTGTGTAGTTATTGAAATACACACATATACAACAGTAAAAATGTTTACATAATTAATAACAGGGACCGGATATTTAAAACTAAAAGTTTAATTTGACTGTTGTAATTTAAAATAAGTGTACAAAGTTGATTGGATATGATAGAGCAAAAAAGAAATATATCAATGACATGTGTACTACTAATCTTAAATACATTTTTAAATTTTAGGCATCGCACTGCTCAAGCTAAAGAATCAGGTATATTCTGAGTATTTAAACAATAAATAAAATAGCCATAATAATAGTTTGACTTTTATTAAAATATAAAGAAAGTTTTAGATCATTAGAGTATACAGATGAAAATATTACTTGAAATAAGTTGAACTATCAAGCTATCAATAGAGTAATTTGAAATGAACTCTTTTTAAAGATAATTCCAATCCATATTTTTATTACATCAATAAAAATCTAAATTTAATAGTGAATACGAGTAAAAGAGAGGTTGAACTTTCAGAAACACTTAACTAACACAGAGATCCCTGAGAAGGGCTAGAGCCAAAAGATGGACTCACCTACATCAATGCGGTATAATGTGAGAAAGCACAACACAATGACCTCACTTTGAGGCAGTTTGAAGACATCTCGGTTGCTAGGGTACCGTTGTCAATACGTTATAATATAACCGAGTACAAAACATCGACCCCACTTTGAGACTTAGCTTGATGACATCTCAGGAGAGTTGCTTGGGTACCGATGTCAATACGGTATAATGTGACCGGGTACAAAACATTGACCCCACTTTGAGACTTAGCTTGATGACATCTCAGAAGAGTTGCTAGGGTACCGATGTCAATACGTTATAATATAAACGGGTACAAAACATTGACCCCACTTTGAGACTTAGCTTGATGACATCTCAGGAGAGTTGCTTGCGTACCGATGTCAATACGGTATAATGTGACCGGGTACAACACAATGACGCCACTTTGAGACTTAGCTTGATGACATGTCGTAAGAGATACTTGTGCACTCATTTTAACATAAACCAGTTTACATACAGACATATGTGTATGCGTGCGTGCATGTTAGTGTATTATTTAATGAATGGTTTGTGGTAGCAAATTCAGCCAAAGTAATTAATTGACTTTATTTTTTTAATATAGTTAGTTAAATCTACAAGTGTTTATGAAATATGTACTGTTATTATCATTATTTATTTTTTTGTTACCGTCATATGAAAAAACTCTAATTAAGAGGAAATAAAATATATTCATTACTTGAGCCTAAATTATTTGTTAAGAGAATATTGGCCACTCATCTGGTTATACCATATATTAGTTTAAATTATATTTATTTGTGGTTTAAAGATTTACTTTTAAGCATTACTTTGTGGTAAATTACAAGTAAAATTAGTTGGCAGTTTATAGTTAAAGAAAATGTTCAAACAATTATTTTAGCTGAAAACATCAAATCCAACTATAAGCAATGTACAGAATAGGAAGAGGCTTGGAGTGTTATTATTTTGAATTATATTTCATCTGAGCGTCCCCTGAAAGGCATGGAATTCATTCAAACTGTCTGAAGTTGATGGATGAGTTTCATTGAACAAACTGGCAACACTGCATGCCTACCCTCCTTTGTTAATTACATTACTTTAGTTCTATGCCATTAGATAATCCTCATTTTCATTAAGAGTTCAACTTTCTCAACTTCAGTTGATCGAATCTTTTTCATAAAAACTTCACCCACTAAGTGACATTATTTAAAAGTTGTTAAACCAACATTTTATAAATTTATTTATATTTATCATGGAATATCGTTGGCTCATTTGTCTCTGTCGGCTAGCCCATTTATTATTCATTCTAATCATGGGTACTCTAATTTCTTTTATATTTTACTTAATCATTTTAGACAGTTTATGTTCAAACTTATCATTCCCATATGTGAGGGTACAAGAACATACGTAGCAGTGAAAATTTGCCATAAATTAAAACCATAAGTGAAAATACTTTATAGACTGTTATTTACTTTTATTTATTATATTAGTTTCTTTAATTTTCTTTATTTCTACTACCTACTGATTGAGTACCATTAAATAATTAATGAGCATTAGCAACACTTTTAAATTTCCAGATTTGTTGCTCGTTTAAAATCACATAAGGGGTACGTACAGCTTTAAAGATTTGCTGTGGACGCAAAAACATCACCCCACAGCAATTAAAAAACAGCAAATAAAATCAAAACCAGGGAAAACGTATAACATCATATTGCTGGAACAACTTGGGGAGCCAACGCACACGTCCTGTGTACAAGTGTTTGGCACTGGTATATTCAGCTGTTTAATAAAGTGTTCCCGTATGGCTAAATAGTGTACACACTAAAGCGATTGATTTCTTATTTCATAGGGTCATGAGAGCTATCAGTGGCACTTTCATGGCAACATTACTTCCTTTACTCCCCGTACTGTGCAATGTAGCTCCTCCAGATATAATACGTCAGGAGGATATTGAATGCTCCGAGCCTCCTCATTACACAGGATCTCCGAGGTTGGAACAGTCGCTTAAAATATCGAAATCCACATCTACGTATTGTTAACCCAATACTAGGTGGGCCATATCGTGGAACAGGTTTAATGGACAAAATAAGTTTCGTTTTAACGATCTGTCAAAACCTGTAGGTGGGATGAATCTCCCTCGTAAGGAATGGATACAGTTAAATCGGTCCCGAATTGGCGTGGGCAGATGTAACTGGAAGTATAAACGAGTCTAGATTAATCATTTGACTATGGGAGTGTATCCAAACAATGGATCACGTAGTTACAGGTGCCCCTTGTGCTCTTTTACGGAGGGATTAGCCAGCATAAACATGATCAGTGAGGTAGGTTTTAAATAGCTTGTTGGGTTGGATTTAGCTTTATAAGGATATGACTTTCTATTTGTATTAATATATAAAGTCTATTGTATATTAAATTATCAATCTCCAAGAAATATTAAAATGTTATAGTTTTTTTTTTAATTAGCATAATATGTGTTGGTACATATACAGTACAAGTAAAACGTCACACAACACAACATTTATTACAAAATAAGCACAAAATGCACAAATATTACAATACAAGTACAAAATGCAAACATATTACGGTGATCGATTTCGGTGAACCACGCTCACCTTCCTCAGACCAGAGGGATTCACAAAAGAATGGAAATTGGTGTTCAACAACTCAATTTATAGGCCTATGATCCCATTGGCTGGAATCATCAAAATGGCGGTTGCTGTGATATTATTGGTTAATCCCTATTGGCTGTTACTTCTGTTCTTTTAGAGTAGTATGAATACACCGATCCTAAGCCGTCCCATGATGAGTTTTTCGTCCAATGATGACCGAGGGTGGGGGTCCAGGTCACGTGACCTTAATGAGTTTTTAATGACCTTAATGAGTTTTTAATGGGGTTTTAATCGATTTTTAATGACCTTAATGAGTTTTTAATGGGGTTTTAATGACCTCAATGAGTTTTTAATTGGCGCTAATGGGATTGGGTTGGGGAAGATCACGTGACCGGACCCAAGATGGCGGCCCCGGATCCAAGATGGTGACCCCAGTCCTGCCAACCTATTGGGAATTTCCCTCCCAAATTCCCCTCAAATTCCCAAATTTCCCTCCAAAGTCCCACGTTATACTATATAAAATGCACTTTGTTATACTATAACAAATGTAATATTTCATATACTCTATGTGGTTTCCTTCGTACACCCTTAGCCTACGATCATGCGCGTGGAATTACTACATGAAACAGCTGTGCATTTACACAGAGTGCAATCGCTACCAGCGCTCCTAGCAGCAATTGCCTAAAACATAAATATATATTAAACAAATTAGACAAAAAGCTACCAACCCCGCGTGGTCCAGTGGTTAGCGTACCCGACTCAACAAATATATCCCAGTTCTGCATTATCCGGTATATCTCTAATATTTAATTTATCAATTTCTTGTGGGTCGATCCAGTTAAAGTCAGAATGTAAGTCGTGTAAATGGTCGGTGTTGTGGTATCGAAATCAGAGAGAAGTGGTCTAAGAGTCGGATGCGGAACCACTCGGACACAAGGTTGTTTTTTAATTCCAATGAATTGTGTCCAATTCATAACCAATTGACTCATGAAGTGTCGACAACCTACAGGCTTAACTACTACTACAGCATGCACAAACATATTACGTAGATACTCACCCTGTATGGTCGGTAGACTGTTAGTGCAAAAGCCTCTGAAGGAACGTCAACCTCCTCTACCAGCTCAGAGGTCACTCTTTTGATTTTTTAAGGGCAAACAAAGAGGCTCCCACAGGTCTAGACCATATACCCCTGTGGTACGGAGAAACAAACCCTTGTAATGAGCCCCATCCATCGCTCATTACGTTGGTAGCAACACTGCCACCTTACCATAGAGATTTACGTAAAGCATGCAAAGATACTCACCCTGTATGGTCGGTAGAATGTCAGTGCAAAAGCCTCTGAAGGAACGTCAACCTCCTCTACCATCTCAGAGGTCACTCTTTTGATTTTTTAAGGGCAAACAAAGAGGCTCCCACAGGTCTAGACCATATACCCCTGTGGTACGGAGAAACAAACCCTTGTAATGAGCCCCATCCATCGCTCATTACGTTGGTAGCCACACTGCCACCTTACCATAGAGATTTACTCTAGATGTTTATAGTAAACCTCGTAGACCATGTAACTTGCGAACAAAATACATGGTACGAAGATCAATGGGATGCAGCGTCCTTTCCTGTTTTCTTCTAATGTCTTGCAGTATCTGCAGTCGTGTCCTTGATCTTCCAGCCTCTTAAAACACCTACACATCTTGCAGCAATGCCCCATCTTTCTGAAACAATAACAGCACACATAAGAAAAAGAAATCTCAAACAAAAGAACTTTGTTACTTTTCCCTCAAGTTAACATACATACCTGGAAAACGTGTACAGCAGACGTGGATCCAACTTCTTTGATCAGTACCAAGTTGTCCGGTATTGAT
>JAQJVL010008299.1:0-20326 GCA_035578905.1 Stictocephala bisonia
AAATTTTCAAAAGGATGTCCAAAGGAGTTACCAACACTTTGGACATCCGTATAAAGCGGAGCTGATTGCAGTGAAAGAAAGGAAGAAAACTAGAGAAGACAAAGCCAAAAACAACAAAGTCAAAAGATCCTTAAAACTGCAAGCAGAAGCATCAACATCGAGTAGCAGCCAACCTGACAAAAAGAAAAGGAAGATTGCATAATCCAGCGATGCAGCAGAGGACTGGAATTGCACTACATTTGAGGAAAAGTGCGTAAAAGACATGATTCAGTGTTAGATGTGTAAACAATGGGTGCACGAAGTTTGCGCAGACGTAAAACCCGGGAAAAGGCGATACTATTGGCCAGAGTAAGCTAAAGGAAACTCGCAAACACAAGTAACTGTATTATTTTAAAGAGTTTTATAATTGATTTTCATATTTTATTATTCGCTCTTTTATGTGTTCTTAACCTATACTAATATGTACCTTTTTGTTTATATTTTGCTGTTTACATTTTCCCCATTGTTTGTATAAATATGTTGGCAAAGTGTAATCTAGGACTAAAATATTAAATAACTATTTGTGTGTTAATAAAATTTGATATACATTTATTATGTGTTTTTTATTTAAACCCTTTCAGCTTTAACTTTATGTTTGAACCTGGTTCGATTTGGGAAACTAGTGGTACGATTTAGGATACCGGTGCCTATATCGTACCACTTGCAAGGGTTCAGAAAAACTCAAAATTCTCACATAAAAAACACCATATTAAGCTATTAAAACTATTTTTGTGTTCCAAAATATCCACTTTATTACATATTACAAAACATTTATTTGTATTATAAATGACAAGGTTGAAAAAAAATAGAACGTTAAAAGTGGTAGGATATGAGCAACCCTACCCTATATTAATAAAAATTTTATGTTATTTCGAAACCTGTTGTATAAATACAATTTGCAATAACTACAACAATTTATCAATTTTATTTAACAAACATTACTTACAAATGTTGCTATCTTCATCACTAACAAACATTCAACACAATCTGTCTTAATCTTTTTTATCCATTATTTTATTTAGAAACACGTATAGTCAAACATATATTACTAACAAATATACTTCATGGTACAATACGGCGTAAGAAGAACTTAATGTGAGACGGTAAGCTTTTACTACTGCATTTCTTCAAAAGTACGTAGACATGGTATTAGAAATTATCAGATTTACAGGATGCATAGCAGGATTAGATAAGTCCATTATATTCCGAATCCAATAGACAATAGACAATATTCTTTATTGACACATTCTTCAAGAATGGTAATAGTGTCATAGTGACAGTTACAGTTTAAGTTGAAATGGACATTAGTGTAATAAAATTAAGTTACATCAAGTGTCCATTCTTTACATGCTTCCAGGAATTCTTCAAGAGTGTAGCATGGATGGTTTATGAGGAAGTCGTGAAGTTCTCTCTTAAGCACACATAGCTTCAGACCTTTGGCTGCGGCTGGTAGTGTGTTCCATAGTTTTCTGCCAATGTAGGATGGTTTTTCTTCATAGAGTGCTGTACGGTGTGAGGGTAGAACATAATTAGTTGCATGACGGGTATTGTAGGGGTGGAGATCTTTTCCTGTTTGGAGGCCTCGTTGATGAGCATGCAGGATTACTTCTTGAATGTACAATCCATGTATGGTTATTATCTTCATGGATTTGAAAGCGTTTCTGCAGCTCTGATGAGGTTCAAGGTCAGCGAGGATTCTAATAGCTTTCTTCTGTAGAATTAGTAACCTTTTGAGGTTTCCAGCTGAGGATCCTCCCCATACCACTAGTCCATATCTCAAATGTGTTTCTACTAGTGAATGGTAAGCTGTTTTTGCTGCCTCTACGTTTCCGATCCATTTTATCCGCCGAACAACATATATGCCACTGTTTATTTTTTTACAAAGTTTATTAACATGCTCATTCCAGGTTAAGTTACTGTCTAGGGTGACTCCAAGAAATTTTACATGGGTTTCAACTGCAATGTCAGGGATTTTAGGGATGTGGCCCTTTTTTCTACTGAAATTTACTTGTATTGTCTTTGTTGGGTTTACAGCTAGGTCATTTCTTTTGCAGTAACTCAGGGCCTTTTCTAGCGAGTTAGAGGCAGACGCATATACGCCTTCAGCAGTGGTGTTCTTGATCAGTAATGTTGTACCATCAGCATACATTACACAGGTAGTGTCGTGATATTGGATGTATGCTGGAAAATCATTTACAAAGAGAACAAAAAGGACTGGACCTAGGACTGAGCCCTGAGGTACGCCCCGTGTGACGGGGAGGGGGTTTGACTGGGTTGTGGATATATGGCTTAGTGTAGTGTTATGTATTTCAACTACTTGACTTCGCCCAGATAAATAGCTTACAAACCATTTGTTTTCTGTACCTCTAATACCTAAAGACGATAGTTTTCTTGAGATCATGTCATGTCCTAGGCAGTCAAAAGCTTTGCTGTAGTCAAGAAAAAGAGCAGAGATGTAATTTTCTTTGTCAATTTGTTCGATGATGTAGTCAACAAGGCTGATAATGGCGGAAGTTGTTGATTTACCTTTCAAGAACCCATGTTGAGACTTGGTAATCAGGTGTTGTTGTCTTAGATGAGTCATGAGTCTATTCAAGACCACTTTTTCTATTATTTTCGAGAAGGTTGAAACCAATGATATAGGTCTGTAATTTTCCACCTATGTTGTAGGGCCCTTTTTATGTTTTGAATACACTTTTGATAACTTCAAAGCAGAGGGAAAAAGACCAAGACTGAGTGATTTATTTATAATATTCACTAAAGGTGGAGTTAGTTAGTCAGCACAATATTTTACGACTTTAGATGAATATTCATCAAACCCGCTGGATGTTTTTGTTTTAAGTGAATTTATTACAGCTCGCACTTCTCTATTGTTAGTTGGGGTAAAAGAAAGACATGTTTGGCAGTCAACTGTTCTGGTCAGATTAATTTCATTGTCGTTAAAATTGTCTAGTGTTTTCTTGTTTTGGTTCAGTGTTATGTCGGCTATTTGGCTGAAAAAACTATTAAAATGTTCTGCAACTTTAGTGGGGTTATCTATCTTTTCATCGTTAATTACAATTCGGATCTGTGGCTGCAGTTGGTGTTGCGCTTTCCTTTCATTATTAACTATAGTCCATAAAGCTTTGCTTTTATTTTCTGCAGATTCAATAAAGCGTACATTTGCACTTCGCTGTAGGTTTCTAAGTGTCATGTCATAGTTCTTCTTCCTCTCTATCATAGTTTCTTTGTCTTTGATGTCTCCTGAGATTTCATATTGAGATAGTGCCTTTAAAAATGTGTTTTTGAGATTTTTTGCTTCATTGTCATAGCAGATGTATTTATTTTTTGTTTTTCTTTTCTTCTTGGGGCAGGCAATGTCAAGTGATGCCTGTAAGACTCCTTGAAAAATATTGTAAGCTGCCCCTGCATCAGCAGAAGTGGAGTATAATTCGTTCCAATTTTTATTTGCCAGCAAACATTTTAGTTTATCTAGGTTGGTTGGACTGAAGTATCTTTTGAAGGTCATTTGTGGTAGAGAGGTTAAGTCATACTTATGTATACTACATAATTGGGCGGTGTGGTCAGATAGGCCTGTTTTTATTATAGTTGTGTCGATACAGTCCTCAGATATGTTAGTACATATACAGTCAATCGAGGTTGCTGTGTTACAAGTAATACGGGTTGCAGATAGAGGCAGTCTTCTGATGTTATGTGTTGAGAGCTCGTTTTCAAAGACGGAATTATCTGTAGTTGTTTTCAACCTGTCAATATTTATGTCCCCAATCAGCACAAGTTGTTTATTGTGTGCTTGAATGTCGTCAAGGATACTTGATAATACATTTATTCCAGCTCTGGTGTTTCCACTTGGAGATCTATAGACCCCAAGAATGTAAGTACTTCTTTCCCTTGACTACACTGTTGCCAATGCCACTTCGCAGCAAAGTTCTTGACAGAGGTGACGAATAGTAATTTGTTTTGTACAGTTTGCTATAGTGTCTTTGCTATATATGGCTACACCACCTAGCTTATGATCCTCTCTACTGTAGTGGGTTATTAATGAGTATCCTTTAATTTTTGTACTTTCTAATTCCTCTTGTTTAAGGCCATGTTCGGTAAGAACTAATATGCTGGGATTAGTGTTGTTGAGAAAGTGATTAAGTCTATCGACCTTCTTTTCAAATCCACAAATGTTTTGGTGTACTATAGTTAATTCTTTCTTAGCGCCTGATGTCTTATTTTTGAGTTGAGGAAGTATCTGGTCTTGAATTTTGTTTTCTTTTGGTACATATGGACTAAAAAATGTTCATTGGTCTTTTTTATATTTAGTTTTTTAGCCATTGAAAGACTGTCCTGTTGTTGTGTCAGCTTTTGGTTGACTCCCCCCGTCTTCTCTGATAGCTTTTCAGATGTCAGATCAAGGTCTTGTGCCATTGTAGAGTTGTTCAGTTTTTGTGACGGGGTTTGGCTGGCTCCCCCACTCTTCCCTGAAAGCTGTCCAGATGTCAGATCAAGGTCTTGTGCCATTGTAGAGTTGTTCAGTTTTTGTGACGGGGTTTGGCTGGCTCCCCCACTCTTCCCTGAAAGCTGTCCAGATGAAAGGTCAAGTTGTGCTATAGTAGGGTTGTTCAGTTTTTGTGACGGGGTTTGGCTGGCTCCCCCACTCTTCTGTACATATTGATTGTTTGTTGTGTCGAGATCCTGTGTTGATTTAAATGGAGTATGTGATATTTGGTTTTGTTTGGTTCCATAGTGGGAGTTATATTTTGTCATTTTTAGCGCTGCGCTATACACATTATTTTTGTGTACTGCACTAACACACTTTTTCTTTTCTTTATTATACGGCTTAGTTTTATGGTTATGAGATTGTATAGTTGGTTTAGGCAAAGATGTATCAATGTTTTAATTTTGTTGTAGATACTTAGCCAGTGATTTAAGAATGAGCTCCATTTCATTTTGTTTTATTTTTATTTCAGTTAGTTCTTTTAGAATAGTTGAATTAGTGTTGTAGTATTTTACTTCTTCACTATGAGAAGTTTGAATTCCCATATCAGAATAAATTTTCACTTTATCAGTTTGATTTAAGTGGAGTTGTTTATTCTGTTTGAGATGTTTAATTTCATTTTTTAGACTATGATTAAGTTGTTCTAGTTTAGATATAGTTTCTTCATTTTGTCTGTCATGTTCTTCAAAAGTAGCTGTGAGTTCATATCTTAGTTTTTTCTTTCAATAATTGTTTTTCTGCTTCGTTTAATTTTTCTACAAGATTGACATTTGATTCTGAGATATTTTGTTTTTCTTTTATTAGTGTTTCAATTTGGTCATTTAGGATGCTTTCATTAGTTAATTTTTCTGTATCCTTCATTTTTAATATGAGTTTAGAGTTGGTGAGGGTTAATTTGTGGAGATCTTCCTTTAGTGAAGCATTTTCTATTAGCAGTGTGTTACCAACTTCAGCAGCTAGTGTCAGTGAGGTTTCTAGGTCAAGCTTCTCTATATTTCCATAATTTAGTAGTTTTGAGTTGATTTTGTCCATAGCAGGACTAACATTACATGAATCATAGTCAGTCATTTTATGACATTCTTGATATTGCCAAGCCTCAATATTAGACCTGGAGGGTTTTTTTAGTTATCTGTCTAGGTCAGTAACCTCCAACTCTTGAGAAATATTTACTTGTTCAACCACTTGTTCCAAGCTTTTATAATCTTCATTAATTTCCAATGGTTGTTTGGAGGCATTGAATACTATATTGTCTTCTGATTTTGTATAGTTTTCCGCTTCCTTCAGGGCATTGTTAAAGTGTTTGTTTTTGAAGTTTTCTGTTTTAGGTTGCCCATATTTATGTTTATTTTCTTCATAGGTGCATATTTTATTTTCTTTCAGCATGGCTTTATCAGGGGGACCAAAAAATTTAAGATGGTAAACAGATTTGCCTAACGTGTCTATCTCTATTCTTTCTATTATAGCCGGCCAGTGTGAGTATCCTCGGACCTTGGCAAATACTATGTCACCAAGTAGGAATGTAGTAATTTTTTTGTTTATATAAATGGATGATATGTTATTGGATAACGAATAATTGAATTATATATTTAAGTATTATATATACTTTGTCTGATAAAGTGTCAAATTTCATAAAAATGTCAATGTTTAATGTTTGATTGTAATTGCCAGAATCAAGGCGGCTTGTCATGTAGAATAATCTCTCAGTGCTGAGTAGTGCTGATACAGTTATCAAGGTCAGTAGTCTGGCACACTTATGGCAAGGCAGCAGTACTCAGTTGTGTACACAGCAGTGATGGCATAATTGTGACGTCAGTTCTTGATGACGTAGTAGGACTGTGCGTACTTCAGAAAATATTTAATTTGAAATTGAATCTTTAAGATATATTTATCATGAGATGCTTACTAAAATTGTTAAGTTATTTTAAATTTGAGTGGTAAATATAATATAAATGCCAAAGAAAAATACTTAGTGTTCTGAGATTGATGAGGTGTTGTCCAGATATAGTAGGCCAGCTTGGCAAAATTACTTAGTATGAAAATCTTGTTTTGAGGCTGAAATTCCTCTTCTTTTATATACTATGTGCTTAGACTTACAGTTATGTTGTCCTGGTGAGTAAATTAGCAGAATATTGTTGGTTTATCCACTAATAAACATCACTTAAAGGAGGAGCACTTTATATTAGGTGTTGCATGTCCGCCATCTTGGCTTGGTGTAATATATTTAAGTTTATTTACATGTTTAGTTTTAGCCATATGTTTATTTACATGGACAATTAGAATCATATGGTGTATTTTTCGTTTTTGTTTACATCTTAGTGAGTGTTATGGACACTATTTATTAAAGTGTATTCTCAAACTAATTTACGTTTTCTTTAAAGTAATAACAATACATAATGGCGCTGCGGACAGGATACAAATGATAAAGAAGACGTATCATTTTCATCAACTGAAACATCAAACGAAAACACAACAGGTAAAGATTTAACACGATTCAAATTTGAAACATTCGATACTAACAAAGAACCTTGGAAATACTACTATCAGAGATTTGAGTTAGAAATTAATGTTTGTGGGCTACAGAATAACACAACAGCAAAACAAATTTTACTTTTGAAATGGATTGGTGCTCAGCATTATAAAATAATTGTTGACAACTTTGACCCAAAACCTATTTTGACTATTGAATACGATGACATAGTTGATTTCATATCTAATTTTTACAAACCTAAAACATCTTATTTAGCCGAAAGACTAAAGTTTGGTAAAATTTTGAAGGAACAAGAACAATCTGTCAGTTTATTTCTTAACAATCTGAGGGCTGGAGCTACTGACTGTCAATTCAAGGACACGCTTGATGAGCGGCTACGTAACCAATTTTTACTGGGACTAAACGATCCGAAAATGCAAGAGGAGCTTATCAGGAACCATCCTGAGGAAAAGGCTAGACTACAAGATATTGTAAAGGATGCTTGTATCATGGAAATGGCACACACTCACCAAAAGCAAGTAGGTACTTTTCTTACCAACACACAGGTAAATAAAATTAAATTTTCACACTCCACACAACCAACATCTCAAAGATTGAGACCTAAATTTATTTTAAATCAAGATATTCATTGTTTTAGATGTGGTTTGGAAAAACATAAGACACAAAATGAGAACTGTAAAGCACTTAACACAACGTGTAGAGCTTGCGGGAAAGTAGGACATTTTGAACGAGTTTGTCTTAAATCTAATAATGTAGTACTCAGCAAAAATAGCTTAAAAAGGCAAATCAGACAAATTGATGTTGATATCAAAAGTGATTTGTATAACGTTGACAATGGTAATGACGTTTCACGGGATACTTATAACAACTCAGTTCAAATGAATGATGATCCAGAAATCGGTCACATAGCCTTAGTAAATAACGTTAATGATATAAACAAGGTGGAACGATTTTCATACATAGTACATTTAACAATGAATAGTGTTCCTATTGCTATGGAATACGACACTGCTGCTGCCAGAACAATAATAAGTAAGTCTACATGGAAACTTATTGGTGAACCTAAATTATCTCCTACGGAGAAACTGGGTGCGTATCCATCATTTCAAATAAAAATGTTAGGTGAAACAAAAGTTACTGTTGAATTGGATTCAACTTGTTTGGAGTTGGATGTGGCTGTCACTGATAGCTTGACAGGTACTCCTTTACTTGGCAAAGATTGGATTGTTGCATTCAAACTAGACCCTAACTGTCAACACGTACGTAAACAAAGTTTTCACAATATTAATTATATCGACGCCAATATTTTGGACAAAGAGAGAGTAAAACAGCAAATATACAAAGAGTTCAAGGATATAATTTCAAACAACTTGGGTACGGTACGTAATATTAAAGTAAAGGTGAGGGTAGCCCATGATGTACAGTTACCAATACACAAACCGAGGCCAGTTCCTTTTGCACTTCACAGTGCCACAAGCAAAGAACTCGACCGTTTGGTTTCTGTAGGGGTGCTAGATCCTGTAGATCCTTCTACTACTCCAATTATTTGTGCTTCTCCAATAGTTGTTGTTCCAAAGGCTAATGGAGAAGTAAGACTGTGCGCAGATTTCAAAGTATCAATCAATCCTCACTTGGTTGATGACGAATATTCAATTCCAACCTTTGAAGAAACCGTTTTGAAGTTGAATGGATCTAAAATATTTTCTGTTATTGACTTGAAAGATGCCTATTTACAGCTTCCTGTTGATGAAGAATCGAAGAAATATTTAGTAATCGCGACACACAAAGGTTACTTCACATTCAATAGGTTACCTTTTGGTATTAAAACAGCTCCTAAAATTTTTCAAAAGTTAATGGACCAGCTTTTAGTCGGAATTGACAATATTGCATGGTATTTCGATGACATTTGCGTAGGGGGCAAAAATGAACAAGAACACATTGAAAGTATCAAAACAGTTCTTAATGTCTTGAGAAAAACTGGACTTTGTACACGTGAAGATAAATTGCAGCTTTTTAAAGAAAGTGTAACCTACCTCGGACACAAGATCAGTGCTCTAGAATCCAACCAGTTGAAGATCGTGTTGAAGCTATAAAGAGACAGCCTCCACCCAAGAACACATCCGAGCTTCGCTCGTTCCTAGGGTCTGTAAATTATTATTCAAGATTCATTCCCAACTTACAGTCACTTTGCTTTCCTTTACACAGACTTTTGCATAAAAACTCACCCTGGAACTGGAGTAATGAATGCGAAAAAAGTTTTAATCAGATTAAAAGCAGTATTTCTACAAATATGGTTCTGGCTCATTATGACCCAAAACGGCCACTTATACTGGCAACAGATGCTTGCAATCAAGGTTTGGGAGCTATATTGCTTCAATGCTGCCCTGACGGTAGTCAAAAGCCTATAGCTGCTGCTTCAAGAACACTGAATGTGGCAGAACAAAACTACTCTACAATTGACAAGGAAGTGGCGATTATATTTGGAATAGAAAAATTCTACAAATACCTATATGGTCGACACTTTACACTTGTGTGCGATCATAAACCTCTTGAAAGAATCTTTGGGGCAAAACAGGCTATACCAAAACATGCTGCTTCGAGGGCTATACCAAAACATGATGGGCAATCATCCTAAGTGGATACGACTATGATATCCACTACAGGGCTGGAAAAGACAATGTTCTAGCTGATTGTTTAAGCAGACTTCCATTGACAGAAATAAAATCTATTGGAATCATTCAGACCCTTAACGAAGTAAATCAAATTAGGTCAATGAGAATTGAAGATTTGCCATTAACTAAACGGACACTTCAAGATAATACTCACAGAGACGTCGAACTGAAACACATTATATCTTACTGTGTAAGAGGATGGCCTCAAAGGAATTTAATCCCAAACGATTTGAAGATCTTTTATGACAAACGATTTGAACTGTCATATGAAGAAGGAATTTTACTTTGGCAGGAAAGAATAGTAGTTCCGAGATCATTGAGGAATCATTTTCTTGAATATCTACATGTCTCACATCCAGGTATTGTTGCAATGCGCTCTTTAGCCAAGATGTATGTTTACTGGCCAAAGATAGATGAAGATATAGAACATTTAGTAAAAGCTTGCTCTAGATGTCAAACTTTTAGAAGACAAGACATAGAAACACCACTCAATTCATGGAACATTCCTGAGAATGCATGGGAGCGGATCCACATAGATTTTAAAGGGCCTTTTGATGGATATATGTGGCTAGTAATAATAGATGCTTATTCTCGTTGGCTAGAAATATTTCCAATGAAGAATGCAACTAGTCAGTCTGTTACTAAACGACTTAGAGAACTTTTTTGTAGATACGGACTAGTAAAAAAGTTAGTTACAGACAATGGAAACCAATTCGTGGCAGATGAATTTGAAGAGTTTTGTCGCAAAAACAACATAGTTCACGTCAGAACAACACCATATCATAGTCGATCCAATGGGTGTGTTGAAAGAGTCATTCAAACATTCCAGAATAAATATTTGATGACTGACATCAATGATCATGAGCAGAGACTTCAGAGGGTTCTTTTGTCTTATAGAACAACACCTCATTCCTCAACCGGGAGAACACCAGCCGAGCTTTTTTTTAAGAGAAATCTAAGGACCCTGATTGATACACTCAAACCAGATGTAAGACATAAAATGGAAAAGTCTCTAGAACAACAAAAGTTTTATCATGATACTCATTCTCGACAAAAGACATTTGAAGGAGGGGAGAAGGTATGGATTATAAGAAACAAAGATGAGAATTGGAGAGAAGGATTAGTGCTAAGACAAACGGCATCGTTGTCTTATAGGGTCAATATCGATGGCAAAGAATACAGACAACATGCTGACCATTTGAGAACTCGATATTCTGAAGTTAATAAAGGAAATCAACACATGGAAAGAAAAGAAATTGATCTGGAAAATGAATTCTCAAAGGGAAAGATTAAGAACGATGTGGGTAGAAGATCACAGAGGACTATAAGGAAGCCCAAATTTTACCATGATGAATATTAGCTCCAACAATATGGAATTAAAGGGAAGGGGAGAAATGTAATATTATATTTAAGTTTATTTACATGTTTAGTTTTAGCCATATGTTTATTTACATGGACAATTAGAATCATATGGTGTATTTTTCGTTTTTGTTTACATCTTAGTGAGTGTTATGGATACTATTTATTAAAGTGTATTCTCAAACTAATTTACGTTTTCTTTAACCTTCTAGTCGTGACCCTGGGTCCTCAGGACCCCGACAGTTTTTGTTTAGTTACAAAATCCGCCGCAGCGCACGCTACAGCTTTCTGCCGCCAATGTAAATTCCCGCCAGTACGAGGTTGACCTTGGAGCGGAGTGGTTGTGCTGTGTCATTTGTTGTTTTCGTGAAATAACGCAACTGGGTCCCTAGGACCCAAGGGTCACGACTAACGTAACTTTTTTATGTTTTGTTAATTTACGTATTTTTAGAATAGTGGTTGAATTCAAGCAGTCAAAATGAATGTTAAGGACAGCAATTTTGAAGAATGTACAAACCGACTCCTAGATGAAGATTTGAGTGATGAAAGTGCTGCTGAGGATGAGTTTGAAGTGCAGGACGAGAATACTGACTCTGAGCAAGACGATGGTGAAATTAGTAATAACAGGGAAACCAATAATGATGTTATAATAGAGGCACAAGGGACAGATGATGATGCAGTAGATATTGCGGAAAATGATCACAGTAGCAGTGAAGAGAATGAAGACATACAGCCTCAATACTACTACGGCAAGCCACAAGGAAAGAATAGATATCGATTCAAGTGGTCGTCAAAAGAGCCAACTAGGCGAGGTAGGCCTTTAGCACATAACTTGATACTACCTCAACTCAGGGGTAACGTAAAAGCTCTGGGTGTTGAAGCTACTCCTTGCGATATATGGATGACTATTTTTACTCCTGAAATAATGAATCAAATCCTTGAGCATACAAATGCTAAGCTTCTAGAGATTAGACCTAAATATACCGACCAAAACAGACCAGAATTAAGAAATGTTGAGTTTCCTGAAATGCGAGCACTTATTGGCCTTTTGTACTACGGTGCAGTTTTCAAGTCAAATACAGAGGACCTGCGTAGTGTATATGCAACAGACGGAACCGGCCGAGAGATTTTTAGGTTTGTAATGTCTCACAAGCGCCTAGAAATACTTTTGTACTGTCTTAGGTTTGATGAGAATGCAACAAGACGTGAGAGAAAACAGTCTGACCCTGCCGCGCCTATTTCCAAGTTGTTTGATGAAGTAGTCGCAAACTTTAAAAGTAATTTTCACTTAGGGGCCTACACATGTGTTGATGAGATGTTGTGTAAATTCAGAGGGAGATGTAAATTTCGTGTTTACATGCCACAAAAACCTGCGAAATATGGGTTGAAACTAATGATTTTGACTGACGCACGGAACTCTTACTGTTACAACGCCTACATATATACAGGCAAAGGATCAGATGGTAAAGGTTTAGCTGATGAGTATACGAGTTGCAGCATTCCAACTAAGGCAGTAGTGAGATTGACTGAATGCATTTTCCACACAAACCGAAATGTCACAGCCGACAATTGGTTTTCTTCTATCCCTTTGTCAGTTTTGTTGCGGAAAAAGGGCCTTACCTATTTGGGAACACTGAAAAAAAATAAACCGGAAATTCCAGCATCCTTTCAACCAAATGCCACTAAAGAAGTTGGTTCTGCTACATTTGGTTTCACAAAAGACTTGACATTGGTCTCGTTTGTGCCTAAAGAGAAGAAGGCTGTTCTGTTGGTGTCATCTATGCACCACGACAAAAGCTTTGATGATCAATCACAAAAACCAACTATTGTTGCAGATTATAACATGAGTAAAGGTGGAGTTGACAGTTTGGATAAAATGTGTGCTACTTATTCAACAGCAAGAAAGACGCACCGGTGGCCAATGCGTTTGTTCTACGCCCTACTAGATATCACTGGCGTAAACTCACATGTGATCTACCAGTCTTTTAGGGACAATCAAGCATTTTATAATAGAAGTGACTTCATGAAAAGTCTTGCCAAAGATCTTGTGACTCCCCACATGCAAAACCGTCTTGCAATCGCATCTCTACAGACCGAACTAAAGTTGGGGATCTGCCGCATCATTGGCGTACAAATGCCAGGGAACGAAGCATCAGCCCAAGTTCAATCCATAGAAAAGTCTAAAAGGAAGAGGTGTTTCACATGTCCAGCAAAAAAAGACAGAAAAACCACCATTGAGTGTTACCAGTGTAAAAATCCTATCTGTAATGAGTGCGCCAAGAAGATTTGCAAACATTGTGCAACATGAACTTGAAGGTAGAGTAAACCTCCAACCCTAAGAGTAAACTATGACCAAATATTTTTTTTAATATTCCTGGTAGTGTTTTACAAACTATTGACAGTATTATTCGTTAATTTTATGGTTTTTATAATATATATTAGTTTAAAACTGAATGGTTGTTTTTTAACTACTACAAATGCAGGTTTCCTTACAATGTATTTTTGATATCATAATATAAATTTGATTTTGTTCCACACGTGTTTTTTTTATTTATTAGTATCCCCTAGACATGTATAAATCAAAATACAACAATCTACTTGATATAATATATTTATTTTTAATTCAGAAAAAGTGGGTCCTCAGGACCCAGGCTCACGACTAATGCCAGACAAAATTAGGGTCACGACTAGAAGGTTAAAGTAATAACATTACACTTGGTCCTCCTTGTCTTAAAGGAGGCATAGAGGTTTATATGAGTAAATTTTAAAAGGGTTAAATATAACATGAATTGAATTTAGGAAAGGAGATTGTTGTGTTAACATTATTTTAATGTTGAAGTCTTTTGCTAAAAAAAATACACTTAATATTACATGCCATGATGAAAATTATATCTCTTGCTTATGGTTATTTGATAGGTAAAATATTATTTTTTAACAGTTAAAAATACATTTACAGTAAAAGTATGAAAAATAGGTTTTGCTACTAGTACGTTGTTTTCCGCATGCCTTTTTTATTTTCCGCCGTCGTCACATTAAAAGTAATATAATGTAATAGGAAGTTGTGGGTGTACTATTGTCAGAAATCCTAGTATTTGTACAGAAGCCACTGGAACCCCTATTATTCATTATTATTCATCTCTAAGACGCCGATCGTAGAGATATGGGCGAATATGAGGAGCGAATGAGTGTGATGAGTGTACATGAACGAATGTAGTCATTGTTACTATCTGAGTTCGACTTAGCTCAGAAAGGACTATTTATCAATAGCCCAATAGCCATGGCAACTATGGGACCTACAGCTTTACGTGGAATCCGAACCACGTAGTGTTGGTCTGATTTTCAGCTATCTGACAAGTCTGACACTCTGTTCTCTTCCCTACACATCCGAACCTTGACTACCATTCAACATGGATACTCCAGACTTCTCTACGTTAATGACAATCATTGAGCGGACGCCGTGTCGGTATTAAGAGGACCGAGAATGGAACCTATCGCCTACAATCTCCCAAACACTTTTTCCCCAAGTAGCTGGGCTACAGCAGTGCGCCACCAGTGCCGACTCTTCTAAAAACGATATTGAAGTGTACGAAGTACCCTCCTTAGACAATTGAAGTACACAAATAACTTCACTTTACATCAATAACTTACCTGCTACATTAGTTACGTCACAGTAGTAACATTTCTTCAGTTGTAATTGGAGTTAAAATTTTTCACCATGTAATGGATGATGTTAAACATTATACGACATTTCGACTTCAAGATTCTAAATGAGAAAAGTTCAAACAGTTTGGCTGCTAAAAAATCTATGTCTTAATAGTAATTAAATAAAGCCAATCCAACATTTTACAATCATCATACATTAATCTTATTTCAAAATTATAATTTTGTGTTTACATGTAGAGGTAGAGTCATATTTTTAAAGCTACTTTCAGAATTGATTTATCTCAGTAATGAATACAAAGTCATAAAGGTTTTGATACATAACGTAGCCTTACAGAAAACTCTCTGAAGCACATTAATCACAAAGGCTTTGCTGGTTCAATGAATCGACTATAGATTTGTATAATATCAGCGGTGCGATTTTCTTTTCAATATCATTTTTAGACATATATTTATTGAGACACCGAAATGTTAAAATAAACCACTTAGACAAAATTTTATCTATTATGAGGAAATTATTTATTGTTAGGCCTACATATTAAAAAATGGTTAAATTAACTAAAATATTACGATTTGGTGTGTATATTTGTTAAAACTACATCATATATGCCTAGTGAGTGATGCTATTGAAGTATTTGTGTAGTTTTGTATAAAGCCAATCTTTAAAACAATGTTTGACTACACAATGTTTATTTATTTAGCTAATTACAGCATATAAGTTTGAACGGTTCCCGATATGCTGCGCAGGTTTGAAACATGATTTAAACTAACTTTTAATATCGGCTATTCAAAATTATACGTGGGAGCTGTTACCAGATACATTCTGAAAATTTACGATACAAGTTTTATTACGGTGTTAACATTCTCATAACTTATATTTAATTAGGTTATTTTGATTTGATGGAGTAAACAGTTGAAAGAACCATGAGTTCGTATGAATCTGACTTTAGACATACTCATAACAATTGAAATAAAAATGATCAAACATCAAAATATTTGACTGAAGTGTGGCAATATACTCAAGTTTTTGTAAAAGTTTACAGCATAATTCGGTTTCTTTAGAAAATTACGGATACATATTTACTATATCGTTACTACTTGTGGACTATCATCGACAAGACCCACCCAATCTCGCCATGTCCACATGCCACTAAAGCACCTTTATATTCTATAATTTCCTTGAAATTCCAATATATAAAAATTATCCACATATTATAAATGGTCCACATGGTATAAATCTTTATTAAGTTTAATACTATTTTCCTTTTTCGAATTCAGTTGAAACTATATCGTATTCAAGATACAAAGATAAAAAGATCACACAGATATTTGTTATAGGTAACATTTGAAAAAAAAGCATTTTAATTTGTTTACTTAGCTCTGTTTTACTTATCCCTTGAATAGAAATACAGTATTTTAAATACAGTGTGTTTACATGGGGAATATGACAGGACTTTTTACGCTCCCTGATAATTGAGTAGGTACTTACAGTTTATCCTTACTTCTGTACCACTGAACAGTAAAAACAATTACATGAAAATGACAGCAACGCCTGGAATTCCCTATCTCAGGCCAGATTTAGTACTAATAGATTTATGTCATCAAACTGGTAGACTATTACGATTATTGATAATGCAAAACCCAGTATTGTTAATTAAAATGAAATACTACAGGGACATCTTGAGTTATTTTAAAATTTCATTAATATGTTTGAGGGAGACTTTATAAAGTTCGTTGATTTTGTTGATCTAACTGGAGAAAACCTAGCAAAAACCATTGCCCAAGAACTGAAAACACTTAATGTTGATTTAGTTAACTGCCGTGGTCAATATTTTGACGGGTCCTCCAACATGAGTGGGGTTTTCAAAGGCGTACAAGCCCGAATTTACCAGGTCTAGCCTCTGGCAATGTACACTCACTGTGCCAATCACAGATTGAATCTGGCAATTAGTAAAGCTTGCTCTGTTTCTAGCATTAGAAATACAGTGGGAGTTATATCTCCCGTAGCAAATGTCTTCTGTGATTGGAGAATCACTAGCAAATAACTCTTGCTGGAGAGCAAGATTTGAAATGTTGCAAGATAAAGTAACAGAGAATCACATCCTGAAACCAGGAACTCATGGTCTAAAAAAACTCTGGGAAACAAGGTGGATTCAAAGACACGATGCTGTTTTTACTTTTGTGGAACACCTTCTTACACTCTCTGCTGATCTAAAAACCATTGCTAATTCCCATCAAGGCAAAGGAAGCAATTCATTTGCTTTCATGCACTCTAACTTTCATCCGAGTGTTTGGTCAGTATGGTAGTGTTAGCTGAGGTCCTTGGAATAACCTTACCACTAGCACGTAAACTTCAAGCTGAGTACTTGGACGTACTTAAAGCAACTGAGCTTATAGAAGCCACTACAAAAAAGCCTAAAGGAAAGACGAAACAACAGCACCGACACATTCAAGGTGTTATTTAGTCAATCAACTAAGCTGGCGGAAGAAATGGGTACAGATATTCAGAATCCCAGTACAACATCCTGTCAAAACAACCGGGCCAATTTCCAGACTGAAACGGTTGAAGAATATTATAGGATGACAATTTACATCCCATTTCTGGATTTTGTATTCAATGAACTGATGGCAAGATTTTCCAAAAATGAAATGGAATGTGTAGGTAAGTTACAGCATCTTCTCTCACCAGATCCCAATGATGATCAAATAAGGGAAATTCTTCAAGGAGCTCGTAAATATGAACATGATTTGACGTGTTTCTCTGTTCAGAAAGGTAGGCTACAAATTTGGAAACACATGTGGTCCAATCCTGCAAAAAAAAAAAAAAAAAAAAAGCCAAAACATCCGGCACATACATACAAGTTGGCCGAACCACTGCCAAATGTTTTACTGCAGCTGCTGTGCACTCTTCCTGTAACAACGAGTGCAACTGAGCGAACTTTTTCGGCACTCCATCGTATGAAGACATATCTGCGAACGACCATGACAGAAGAGAGGCTTAAAGGACTGGCATTACTCGATGTTCACCAAGACTTATCCAGTGAATTGAAAGCTGAAGAATTCTTGAACGTGTACGCAAGGAAGCACAAGCGAAAGCTGTCTCTCAAGGTTTTATGAGAAGATTGTCGAAGAAAAAGTAATTGTCTTCATGTTTTTGAGCTATATTGAACTACTGTTTGGTATTCTTAAGTTTAGCATAAGTATATATATATCTGTTATTTTTAATTGTCTTCAATTTATGTTATATTCTTTGTATGTTGGTATCACTTGGGCAATATAGCATTGGAGGTTAGAAGGTTTCCCCCTCTCTTTTCTTGTAAAAAACCGCGCAAAACCCCCTCTTCCCTTGCCGCGAAAAGACAGCCACAGTCCCAGTGCGTATCAAACTCTCGCCACGTACAGTCGTTATGTATGTCGTGGGCTGCCTCAACCTCATGCTAGTTTATAATTTGTTATAATTGTAACAACCTCATTTGTTTATAATCGTCACCGTATATATATATATTTTTCCACCTCTCGCCCCGTGCAAGTGCTACTGTGGTGTGCGTGTGTGTAGCAAGATAGTGTGTGTGTGACAATCCATGTGTCTTCGGGCTCATTCCTCTACAAGAACTTCTCTCTTCTCATAGTGCTCGTCCCGGGGTCATCACGCAGCTGTGGACTACCCAACCGACGATCAGTCAAGTGTGTGTTAGACTTTCGCCTTACATCAGCTCCAGGTACTGTCTGCTTTATATATCTATATATATCTACTTCTGACATAAAACCCCTCGCCGTCTTAATCGGTTAATATTAAGTGGTCCTTCGCCCCCTATGTATTTTGTGTGTGCTCTATAATTAATGTGATAAAAAATCTCATTCTCTCACGGTCTCCAAACATGGTCCTTACGAGACGGATGAATTGACACCGTTCTGTGGACAAAACAGTTCAAATCGCTCTCACAACCTCTCAACAAACTCTTAAAAAACTCTCTCATAAAGTTTTATGTGTGAACTTTGCCTCAATAACTCTCAAACTCGATATTTGTCTATATTTGCTAATCAGCGAAATTAAGTGCCCGCGAATTTGGCTGCACGTGGTGTTTCCCATTGTGATATTCCCGCGTGTTCACCTCCCCACCATTCTAGCCTCCACTGCCAGTGCCATTACGATCAAAGCTGCACTAGGCAGCACAGCTGACATCTGTCAAAAGACAACTGTCACTTCTCATTGTTATTGTTTATGTGACTTATTTACATTTGATTGTTTGATGTTTAACTCAGCTGGCTTAGACTTTCTATGATTATTTAAGAATTTTATACTGTATTTTATTGTGTTTAAATTGATTTATTTATTTTAACGAAAGTTAACGTAAAAACTTGTACCTTTTGCGACACTTATTTATATATTAGGTTTTGTGGATCCTCTTGTTTTCAAATATTATTGAACATATTCAAATGGTTATATGAAATACTTAACACTTTCTCTCACTGTAATTAAAAGTAGTTTTTGTTTATTTTAACAAAACTTAGCTGAAACAAAACTTGTATTTTGTTTGAAATCTTTTGTTTACATATGACATAGGGCCCTTCAATAAGCTGTGTTTTGTATAGTTATAGATTTACTGCTCTCTCCCTCTGGTTGTATACATTGTTAACACTCAAAGCTAACAAGTTAATAATACTGTAGCTATTTTTCTTATATTAGGGTTTTAATTAAAACTTATTGTTTTACACTCGTCATTTTTTGGCAGTAGGTTAATTTTGTTTTGTGCCATTACAATTGACACCTCTTGTCGTAATAGTTCATTATTTTGACACCTCAAGTCTCCTGACTCAAGTGATTGTAAATTGCTACATGACCAGTGTAATTTATTTTTATTGTTGTATTGTAGTCTCTGTAATCACAGTCAACTTGTCCTCAGGTGAATATTTCTAATTATTATTCACACATCACGTCTCCCGACGCCATTGTCTTTTGTTGTTGCATAAAAATATTTTATTGTACTTTTTTTTTTATTCTTAATTTAGGTTTTGCACTGTGTTTACATATGATACCATAGGCCTACTCTATGTTCGTTGGCTATATGATCTCTACGCCTCAGTGACCTCAAGAATATTTTGTGGACTTCTCTCACTCTGGGGATTGGATTTGTCTTTTATTGATTTAAAGTAATTCAGTGTTTTACATCTCTGAAGATGGCTCCCAAAGTTGGAGAATTTACCTCTGCTATCTACACCCGGTCCACGTTATTGACCAAAACTCGGTTTACTAAACTGAAGACCGCTGTTGATGAGCTAGCCCAGACTGGCAAACCGCTTACTCCCGTCCAACTAAAGCAACTTGCTGCCTATGCAAATGAAATCAGAAAAAAAAGGCTGAGTTTGAAAACCACCTCCAAAGGGCTTTGTTTATCGAAAATGATCCTATCCCTGATGATACTTTGTCACGTGATCAGGACGACATAGAGTCTTTGTTCTCTTTCATCTCCGCAACCATTAAAGTATTATTACCTCCCGAAGTGCCTAACACACCCTCTGCTCTTAGTGATGCTTCAGCCGCTCTCAATCCCCTGTTTCTCATGTCCGCCTGCCCCAACTCGATTTGCAGAAATTTTCGGTGACACCACGTGGAACCAGTTTACT
>JAQJVL010008300.1:0-20326 GCA_035578905.1 Stictocephala bisonia
TCAATTTGTAATTTATAAAATAAATTTATATGTTTCTCTCATATATACATAAACATACATATATATATATACTATTTTACGTCCATCCATAGTCGTAAAGACTAGTTTGTGTAGTCAAAAGTGTCTTTTTATAGACGCATAGAAATTTTCCCCTACATCAGTAACTGTAGGCAGTATAAATATTGGCACTTTTTCTCAGGAAACACTAAAAATAAGTATTGAAAATGACCTAGGACATTATTTATGACTTATTAGCTGGAATTATAACCATGGGAATTAGAACAGTATTTTTTTTTTTTTGTTTATTTTTGCAATTTCGCCAATGTGACGTCATTGGAGATGTGTGTGATACCTACCGTCTTCTTTTCTATGTACCGTGGTTTATAATAACAAATAATAATATTTATTTACTGCTAAAGATGTTTAGGCAAATCATAAATATTGTAAACGAATTTATATTTGACAACATTGCTGGGCGAGAAGTGAGGAGGGGTGCTTCACATGCCACAGCTGTCATGGGACTATTTTGGTGTGGTTTAAATTAGTAGATGTAGTAGATTTAGTGGTAGCTGATAAGTGGTAGATAACTTTATTAACTATCCAGCTAAATGCCTTTATGTAATTGGTGGATTTAGTTACCGGTATTTAATAGAATAAACAAACCAGCTGATTTCGCCCATATGACGTTACATTCTACTGCGCAGTCTAGTTGTAATACCTAAATAGTTACCGTATATGTGTTATAATGCACATGTTTTGGTTATATATACATTTAGTGATATAATTACGGATAAAAACAGCTATTTCACTTGATAAACATTATTTAATAGTACTTTCTACAGAATATAAACTATTTTAAATATTATCATACATTTGTTTTGTAAACAAAATGTCAATTAAAGTGACAATATTGAACATATTCATACTTGTCATAGATGATACATGTGGTTTGATGATTTTCAGAAATGATATGGCAACACCACCTAAAATGTTATCGGACTATTTTGTTGCAGTTTACACTGAAAGATCCACAGTACTTGGAAGCCAGTCTATAACGATTGTATTAAATACTTTAAACTATGATACATATTTATAAAATTAACATGTATTGTTATATTAATACTACTAAATTATAATTAATTACACATGCAATTACCTTGCGTACAGTTCAATCACATGTACAGACAACCCCTGAAATCTACAGTACTGCAATCACCGCACAGCAATCCTTTGACCTCCGCCCTTAAACGTCACTTGTAATTGATTATTTTAACATTATCATAAAGAGAATTTCATATATTTTCTATGAGTTATGTATTGCAGATTGTTATTCTATGTATGGTGTGGAACTGAATGAAGTGGGCTCCTCTTCTATAGTTACAAGAACTACGTTGGAACATGAAAGCTTAATTCTGGGACAGGTAAAACGGTAAGCATGAGTAGATGTCATATTACAGGATTTGCCGTTAACGATTGTTCTCAGAATATCCTGAAGGGATGATCAAGCTCAGTACGATAACCAGGAAGGCAGTAATTTGTTAATATATCTGGCCCTCTGCCGGGAAATACATTAAAGTTATTTATTTTGACACGAATACTTTATACTTACATTTGTACTAAACAAACTCTTTGAGTGCCTATTGCTAAATATGTGTCATCATACCCAATATCCTTTGATATTTTAATTACACCTTTTCTTATTCTACTACAATAATGTACGAGATATCAGTGAAGGCTTTTTTCTGACATAGCTGGGAGATGACAAATTTGTGACAGTCCAGCTACTAGGTTTGTTGGTTGTTTAGAAACTACCCCAGGGATAAGTACAGCTTTATAGATTTGCTGTGGACGCGAACAACATCATCCCCTACACGTCAAAAAAACCATACGATATATATAGTTGTAAGCATTACCAAACGGTCTTACATATTATTTGTAATACAATTGTGTTTGAATGCATTAAAAAAATACATTATATTCTCCATCTAGTTAGAAAAATGTATGGAAATGATTAAAAACAATGTTGCTGTAATAGCTAATGCCAGTGCATAGATTTTTACCATTTAATTATTTTTTTTAAATTTTTATTTATTTCATTTTCAGACAACGATCGTCAAGCTATGGGGGAGTAAGACTTGAGTGTGACGAGAGAATGTAGTTATTGATACAAACTAAGCCCGACCATTCCTTAAAGTCAATAATTAATATCCCAACGAATAAGCTCAATGACAGATGAAAGGCTATTGGTTATCAGCTGATCCCTTTCCAAATTTATTATGACAGTGATCCGGATTGAACTGAGAACCTTCAGGGTTTAAAGTTGGGCTTTCAATAACCTATCTACCAACTAATTTAAATTACATTATATATGTAGATCGAGTTAATTTATGAAAATAAAATCCTCCTTTTATTCTCTTTATACAACTTGGGTTTACCGTTTACTGTAAATTATTTTTCATAAAACTGTAAGTTTCTGTAAACTAAATAGTACTTTATTGTATTAATATTTTTCATTTTATGAGCAAAGTTATCTATTGAATATAATCTTATTCCCAATAATACCTAAAAATGTGTTAAACATTTTAAAATTATATTTTAAATAGAACAGTGTTAAGAAGGTAGATTCCAATTTGGTCAAAATTTCATTTAAATACGTACAAGATTTTAATTTAAATACAATTAAAACATCTTATTCTTTTGAGATTTAGTGGAATTTTTGTACAATGTTAGATTAAATGAGTAAATTAATACATATTAGCAAATAAATTAATATACAGTAGAAGGAAACGTCACACAACACAATATATTACAATATAAGTACAAAATGTACAAATATATTACAATACAAGTACAAAATGCACAAATATTATTGTAATCGATTTCGGTGAACTACGTTCACCTTCCTCAGACCAGAGGGGATACACTGAAGAATGGAAATTGGTGTTCAACAACTTTATTTATAGGCCAATGATTACGTGATCCCATTGGCTGGAATCGTCAAAATGCGGCTGATATGATACTATTCCCTAATTACTATTGGATGTTACTTCTGTTATTTTAATCGATGAAAACACATTATTTAAAACATTATTCCGAAATAGTTTTAAATAATGTATTTTCAGCGATTAAAATAACAGAAGTAACATCCAATAGTAATTAGGGAATAGTATCATATCAGCCGCATTTTGACGATTCCAGCCAATGGGATCACGTAATCATTGGCCTATAAATAAAGTTGTTGAACACCAATTTCCATTCTTCAGTGTATCCCCTCTGGTCTGAGGAAGGTGAACGTAGTTCACCGAAATCGATTACAATAACATTTGTGAATTAATTGTGTACTTGTATTGTAATATATTTGTGCATTTTCTGCTTATATTGTAATATATTTGTGTTGTGTGACGTTTACTTATACTGTATATGTACCAACACGTATTATGCAAACTAAAAAAACTAATTTTAAATGAATAGTGATTGTAATTCATATTTTTTTTCTTGGATACTATTTAGTTATTTATTTTTCCATCCTTCTGAAACGAAATCGTTTATTCGTCCATAAAAAAGGAAAATTCTATACTATCAAAACTATCCATGTGATTTTGTTGTATTTTGATTCAGTTTAGACTTTATCGTTTCTAAGAAAATGGTTTATTCTATTTAAATCTACCTAAATACATAATTGCAAATTCATTGCGCTAAACCATAATAGGATGAATGCAATTTAAAACATGATTCCATAAATTAAAATAAATGTAGACCCACTTAAGGGATAATAAACATACATTCGACGTAACAATCAATAAAGTAAGCTGAACAATAAAAATCTACGCTATATTAAGATTAGTTCAATCGATATTCAAAACAGTATAATGCAACTAATTATTATTAATTTGAAGCAAGATAAATAAATGTTGGGTAATCTTTGAAACTAACAATAAATTCCAACAGTCAATGATTAGCTATTGATAAAATTGATTTAATTTAAAACCTGTTTATTTATAAAATAATGGCTCATTCAAGTTATCTCTCATTCGTTAAATACTTGATAGGAAAGAAGAGATGTCTGCCTACTTTGTAAAGTAGAAACTTTATTTCAAGAATCTACTTTTACTTTTCCAATAAGAAAGAGGAGAACTTTCAGTTACAACTTTTTAAGTTATATTTTGTTTCCTTCACTGTATTAAAATGAAAATGGTAAGAAAACTCTAAAACATTATTTGGAGACACGTTTTATGATTCGATCTATATTGTTAGTATTGTATTGTATTGTATTGTAATTTGGGGTGAAATTTAAGCAACTGGACCTATCAAGATCTATTTTGCCCCCCATGCTCTGCCCGAGACTGCTCGGTCACAATTCATCAATTCCCAGATCCTCTAGGAATCGGAGGATCTGGATGATCTCTAGATGTGGTATTTCTTCCAGTCTAATCTGGTACCGACCCAGATGCCTGGCTCTCTTTGTCGCTATAGCATCACACTCTTCCAGTAAATGAAGAGGGTCTTCCTCTCCCATTCCACAGAATCTACATGATGCATCTTCTACCAGACCCAGATTCCTAGCATGCCTCCTCAGTAGGCAATGCCCAGTAAGGAAGCCTGTTACCCTCTTCAGTCTGGTTTTGCTTAGGCCTATGCATACTTTGAATCTGTTGAAGTTCCTGCCTCCCAACAGCTTCTTAGCTTGTCTCAGCCCTGCTGTGGCCCTCCAGAGTCTGTCTCTTTTGGCCACCATTGTCCTTTTAATTTCTTCCTTGAAGAAGGCATCTCCAAGGCCACAAAAAGGCTCTGGTCCCACAAGCGGGGTCGATGCCCCCTTCCTTGCAAGCTCATCTGCCTTCTCATTCCCTTCAACACCAATGTGTCCCGGCACCCATTGAAGTGTCACCTTGTTGCTTCTCCCTAGCAAGTTAAGTCTCTGCCGGCACTCCCAAACCATCCCCGACCTGATAATAGGAGAACTCAGTGCTTGGATGGCTGCCTGACTGTCCGACATTATAGCAATCATCTTGCCCCTATATTCCCTTTCCAGATTGATTCTAATGCATGTATCAATGGCGTGAATTTCCGCCTGAAATACACTAGGGAACTCCCCCATCGCCTCCGAGAGTTTGGTACCTGGCCCAAACACACCGGAACCGGTCCCCTCCTCAGTCTTAGAACCATCTGTAAACCACATAATGTGGCTGCTGGACATTGTGCGGATGCTTTCTCCACTCCAGTCCCATATTGTTAGTAAGTATGTGTGATTAGTAAAATGTTGTGTTGATGAAAAAATAATAAACATGAAACGAGAAACGTACTTAACTGTATTGCTTAGTGGGATGGAATTAATACATATCAATTTTCTATTTTTCCACCTATACCATCTTATCATATGCAGAACACATAAACAAAGAAGTTTAATAATGAATTTATGCAATAAACCTTTTATTTTCCCTCAAAAACTAATATTTTTTTATAAGACACATATTCATACATCATTGAAAGTGTTCGGGTAAGCTCACTTAACACCTCTTATCCCGACCATAAGTTAACATCAACACGAATAACGACGGGTTTCTTGAAGAACTAACCAACTATATTTGTAATTAGCGTTTTCAATGACACCCATAGGTTTTTAAGGATGAACTATTTTTTTTTTTTAATTTAACTTGCCAGCTCATATTGGCCTAAGGCTTTTGCATGAATATTGTTCAACGAATAATGTTTTGAGCATCTACTTAGTACAGGTATTTTTGATCATCATTATATTACTAATTTCAGCACATTTAAAGTCGTCAGCAAAATTCTGGTCGTCATCACATTTCTGGTCGTTATCATATTATCTGGTCGTCTGTTAATTTCTGGGCGTTTACACATTTCTGTTGTTCAGAAAATGTCTGGTCATCAGCACATTTAAAGTTGTCAACACATTTATAAATGTCAGCACATTACTAGATGACAGCACATTACTGGTCGTCAGCTTAGTACGGGTGGCCAGCAGAGATTACTAGTGGTAATTCTAGTACTGATTATTAGCACAATATTGGTCGTCAGCACATTACTGGTCGTCAGCTTAGTACTGATAGTGAGGAGAGTACTTGTCGTTAGCATAGTACTGGTCGAAAGCACATTACTAATTGTTAGCACCGTATTGGTCGAGAGCACTTTACTGCTGGCCAGATTGTTATTGATAGTCAGAAAAGTACTGGTCGTTATCATAGTACTGGTCATTAGCACAATATTGGTCATCAGCACTTTACTGCTCGCCAGATTGTTATTGATAGTCAGAAGAGTACTGGTCGTTAACATGGTACTGGTCGAAAGCACATTACTGATTGTTAGCACCGTATTGGTCGTCAGCACTTTACTGCTCGCCAGATTGTTATTGATAGTCAGAAGAGTACTGGTCGTTAACATAGTACTGGTCATTAGCAAAATATTGGTCATCAGCACTTTACTGCTCGCCAGATTGTTATTGATAGTCATAAGAGTACTTGTTTGGAGACCGTGAGAAAATGAGATTTTATCACATTAATTATAGAGTACACAACAAATACATAGGGGGCGAAGGACCACTTAATATTGACCGATTAAGACGGTGAGGGGTTTATGTCATAAGTAGATATATATAGAGATAGAAAGCAGACAGTACCTTGAGCTGATGTAAGGCGAAAATATAACACACACTTGGCTGGTCGTCGTTTGGGTAGTCTACCGCTGCGTGAAGACTCCGGGACGAGCACTATAAGAAGAAGAGAGAAGTTCTTGTAGAGGAATGAGCCCGAAGACACAGGGATTTTCACACACACACTATCTTACTACACAAACGCACACCACAATAGCACTTGCACGGAGCGAGAGGTGGAAAAAACTATATATATATGGTGACGGTTATAAACAAATGAGGTGGTTACAATTAGAACAAATTATAAATTAGCACGAGGTAGAGAAAGCCCACGACATACATAACGAGTGTACGGGGCGAGAGTTTGGAACGCACTGGGGCTGTGGCAGTCTTTTTGCGGCAAGGGAAGAGGGGGTTTTTCGCGGTTTTTACAAGAAAAGAGAGGGGGAAACCTTCTAACCTCCATTGTATATTGCCCAAGTGATACCAACATAAAAAATAATATAACATAAATTGAAGACTATTAAAAATAACATATATATATACTTATGCTAAAACTTAAGAATACTAAACATTCCGGCCCCCTTGAAACATTGCAGGCTTCAACAAAACATTGAACACACAAGAGAAAAAATATAGTACATGGGGGCGGACACTCAATCACTTATTTCAGGGGCAGAGGGAAGATCTTGACGACTGGACGCGTGAGATGCCCGGTGGCCGTCTTGAGGTCCACGACACGGACGATGCCGTCCTTGCCAGGGTGAGTACCCGTCACTCGAGCAAGAGGCCAAGTGAGGGGTGCAGAGGGGGCGTGCACAAGCACGAGGTCACCAATCTCGATGTTATTCTTGGAGCTGGTCCATTTTGAGCGCTGTTGTAGCATGTGGATATATTCCAGGCTCCAGCGTTGCCAAATCCGCTGGTGCAAAGATTGTGTCAGTTGCCAATGTTTCAGGCGGTTGAGGGGCACTTCACTGACGTTGCGTTCAGGGACAGCTGCCAGGGTGGTGCCGATCACAAAATGACCGGGAGTCAAAGCGGTCAGATCAGAGGGATCGCTTGAGAGAGGCGTGAGAGGCCTAGAGTTAAGCATCGCCTCCACTTGAGTTGACAGAGTTATAAACTCGGGAAGGGTTAAAATGGTGTCTCCCATCACACGTTTTAAATGGTATTTTGCCGACTTCACTGCACTTTCCCATAATCCACCTTGATGGGGAGCCGCGGGGGGGTTAAAATGGAAGCTGATTCCACGAGGGGCGGTGAAGCGATGTATCACTTCTTGAGCAGAGGTAGAGTTGACTTGAGTGTCGATGAGGCGACGAAGCGTGGCATCGGCACCGATGAAGTTTGTACCACAGTCGCTGTAGAGATCTGTACACAGACCGTGGCGAGAAACAAAACGGGTTAGGGCGGCTATGAAACCGTCTGTAGTGAGGTCCGTGACAACTTCGAGGTGTACGGCCTTGGTCACCATACAAACAAAAATACAAAAATACACTTTTACGTGCTTGATAGAGCGAAGGGTCAACATTTTGTTCATGAAGGGTCCACAGTAGTCCATGCCGGTAGACGAAAATGGTCGAGCAGGGGTCACTCTGGAGGGGGGTAGGTCACCCATCAGGGGTGTTACGTTGCAAGGTTTATTTTTAAAACAGGTCACACATTTAAAAATTCGTGAACGAATCACACTTCGGGCACATAAAATCCAAACAGACTGAGAGAGGAGAGCTTGTGTGAGCTGAGGTCCAGAGTGGAGGTGAGTAGTGTGGCAATGATCCACGAGCCGGTCCACAATATGGTGTTTTTTGGGCAAAAGCACAGGGTGACGGACGTCAGAGGAGAGCGAGGTGCGGCTAAGTCGGCCACCTACGCGCAGAAGTCCATCAGCGTCGAGAAAAGGCTTCAGGCGTTGGAGTCTGGTAGTGCAGTCCCGCTGACGTTGAAGAGAAGAGATGTCCTCAGCAAACGAAGAGTCCTGGACGAGTTTAAAAATCTTGAGTCGAGCTCTGTTGAGCTCGGAGGGAGAGAGAGGGCGGTGGTGGGCCGATTTACGACAATTGCCAATGAAGCGCAGCAAGAGTGCTACGATGCGCACGAGTTTATTCCATGAGGAATAGGCGGACAGGAGATCCCATTCAGCTTGGTGCGCGGAGGTGAGGACAACCAAGGGAGTGGTCTTCATCTCTTCTGAAGCTGAGATATCCATGTCAGTATCGGGGTGAAGAGTGGCGTCAGGCCAATGAGAAGGTGGCATGGAGAGCCAGGGTGGTCCGGTCCACCAGAGAGGGTGTTCCACCAGTTCCGAGGCGAGGATTCCTCGCGAGGCACAATCTGCTGGGTTTTCCTTGCTGGGAATATAACGCCAGCTTGAAGGAGGTATGAGTTCTTGAGTCTGAGCAACACGATTTGCAACATAGGGTTTTAGCCTATACGAGGGAGTCTGCAGCCAGGTCAGCGCTACCGTTGAGTCGCACCAGAGAAAACATTTTTGGAGGGAGAGATGTTCTTCAAAAATAGTACAGCAGTGGGCAGTCAGCTGTGCTAGGAGATGAGCAGCACACAACTCAAGACGAGGAAGGGTCACTCGCTTAAGTGGCGCTACACGTGTCTTGGCGAAGACTTGACGTACTAGAATTTCATCGTTGGCGAGCTGGCAGCGGAGATATAGGACGGCGGCAAACCCAGCTTCGGAGGCGTCGCAGAAACCATGTACTTCGATACTGAGAGTGGCAGAGAGCCGGAGAGCCCGGGGTATGGAGACCAAAGAGAGAGAAGAGAGAGTGGACACGAAGGTGGCCTACTTCGCTTGGAGATCAGGAGTCAGGGGTTCGTCCCACTGCAAACCTTGAGTCCAGAGTAATTGCATGTAGCATTTTGCTAGCATGATGCAAGGTGCGAGGTGACCACAAGGGTCGTAGATTCTGGCAATGGTGCTGAGCACGTGCCGTCTTGTAGGGAGAGACGGGGGGACATTAAAGTCATAAGTGAAGGCATCCGTCTCCGGTGACCAGCGAAGACCCAGGATGGTGAGGTGAGGTTCATTGTGGTTTTCCAAGAAGACAGGGGTGTCCCGATGATCCTCGGGCAGTGCCTGAAGTAGTTCGGGGGAGTTGGAGGTCCATTTTCGGAGCTCAAAATGTCCAAGTTTCAAAAGCTTGATGAGGTCCTCTTGAAGCTTCTTGGCTTCGTCCAAGGTGTCTGCTCCCGACACTATGTCGTCAATATAGGTCTCGGTGGCCAGAACCTGGGCGGCCTCAGGGAAGGGGCGGCCTTCGTCCTTAGCCAGTTGATGCAAGGTCCGAATGGCCAAAAAAGGCGAGCAATTGACTCCGAAAGTGACTCGGGTCAACTTGAAAATAGAGAGAGGGTCTGAGGGCTGTTCCCGCCATAAAACTAGCTGAAACAGCTGATCCGTAGGTTGGACTAAAATTTGCAGATACATCTGACGAATATCGCACGTGAACACAATGTTGTGTGTCCGGAATTTCAGCAAAATGTCACTGATGTTGGTTTGCAATTTGGGTCCTACTAATAGAGTGTCATTGAGGGAGTGGCCACTGCTCGTTTTGCAGCTGGCATCGTAGACAACTCGCAGTTTTGAGGTGTCACCTTTGGTCTTAAGTATACCATGGTGCGGTAGAAAGTTGTGAGGGAGATTTTCTTCAAGGTCATGAACTTTAGTCATGTGGCCAGCGGCTTCGCCATCTCTCATGTATTGTACATAGAGATCACGTAGTTGAGGTTGGAGCTGGAATTTCCGTTCCAGGGAAGACAGTCGCTTCGTGGCTATTTCACGGGAGTGACCAATAGGAGGGTGGTCAGACTTGAAGGGCAGTTGGACAACATATCTTCCGTCTTCAGTCCGGCTGTGAGTGGCTGCGAAGTGTTCATCACAAGCTTCTTCTTCTTCTTGAGACTTCCGAGTAGAGTTAGGGAGTTCTTCCTGTGTCCAGAAGCGTTGTAATGAGGAGTGAAGATCCGCTGAGTCACATGCCGAATGAAGCGTCACGAGGTGTGAAGCAGGATAAGCAGAGGCGTCACAAGGTGCGGAGCCCATGACAACATATCCAAAGTGAGTTCCGAAGAGGTGAGGTAGGCCGGGTCCAAGTTCATGAGTCTCATGAGTGAATAGTCTTGGAAATAAGGCACCACCCAGGACGACATCAACACTGCCTGGCAGGTGGAAGGTAGGGTCGGCGAGGACGTAGCCCCTGGTGAGACGAAAGACCTCCGGGGTGATGTGAACTCGAGGGAGATCCGTGGTCAGGTGATCCAGGATCATCATGGGGTGTTGTGAAGCGATGGATAGGCCGGAGAGTGTCTCAATGTTGAGAAGAGTTTGACCTTTATTTTTGGTAATGTGGTTACCGAGCCCCGTGAGTTGAACTTCGGATTTAAACCGACGTGCGCCTAAAAGCTGTGCGGCTCGTTCTGTGATCAAATCCGTCATTGAACCGCAGTCGATCAGAGCCCGGAACACATGAGTTGTACCATGAGAAGAGGTGAGTTTTATTAAGGCTGTGCCTAATAAAACGGTAGAGTGCCAAATACGCGAGTTGGTGTGACCCTGAGCAGTCATTGTCACCGAGGTGTGAGGTGTTGCTTCATGAGTGGCTATCTCCTTAATTGGAACGGCGAGTTGAAGAGGCTTATTGCTTTGAGGAGGGGCGCTATAATTAGCATGTTTGCCCTGAGAAGAGGGAAAATGTAATAAAGTGTGATGCCTTTTATTACAAGTTTGACAGGTGCCTTGAGAGCGGCATTCCTTTATGTCATGGTTTCCCAAACAGGAAATACAACGCCTATGGTCTTTTACCATGCGCTGACGATCATGAGGAGATTTTTCACGGAAAGCTGCACAAGAGTAAATTTTATGTCCGCTTGAGTTACAAGCAAAATATAATGCCAAGGTGGGCTTGCCTTGAGAAGCGGCAGAGGGAGGTTGAGAGGGTTTAGAATGTGCAGTGACCATACTGACATCGCTAGTGCGGAAGTGTGCCTTTTTAGGTGCGAAGGCCTTGAGGTTTGAGTGCGCGGGCTTCGAGTGAGAGGTGCTGTGAAGGTTAGCATCCTCAGTTTGCGAACATTCCAAATTCAGAAATTTAATAATATCTGTTACGCCAGGTAACGAGCGTGAAGAGGCTTCCTCATCGGAATAGGTGCGAAACCCTTCAAGTTTTTTGTGCAGATCATTATCCATCTTGCGCAACAGGAGTGCAGACAAAAGTGGATTGTCATCGGTGACGTTGCATTCCAAGGCATTTAAAGCTTGGGAATGTTCCGTAAAGAGATTCACAAATGAGCGCAATCCCTTGAGAGAGGTGGCGGTTATGTTGGGTAAATCCAACAGCTGGTTGAGGTGGAGAGATTGCAGTCTTCTCGAGTTGTGGTAACGTTCTCTCAGCAGGTTATATGCTACCAGGTAGTTGGCCGCTGTGAGATTTAGGCTTTTCACCAGATTAAGCGGCTCGTCACTGAGCACGCTTAGAAGGTATTGGAATTTCATCACGCTCGAAAGGGTAGCGTTTCTGTGTGTCAAACAAATTGATGAAACTGGTCCACGTGAGGTGGTCACCCGAAAATTTCTGCAAATCGAGTTGGGGCAGGCGGACATGAGAAACAGGGGATTGAGAGGCGGCTGAAGCATCACTAAGAGCAGAGGGTGTGTTAGGCACTTCGGGAGGTAATAATACTTCAATGGTTGCGGAGATGAAAGAGAACAAAGACTCTATGTCGTCCTGATCACGTGACAAAGTATCATCAGGGATAGGATCATTTTCGATAAACAAAGCCCTTTGGAGGTGGTTTTCAAACTCAGCCTTTTTTTTCCTGATTTCATTGGCATAGGCAGCAAGTTGCTTTAGTTGGACGGGAGTAAGCGGCTTGTCAGTCTGGGCTAGCTCATCAACAGCGGTCTTCAGTTTAGTAAACCGAGTTCTGGTCAATAACGTGGACCGGGTGTAGATAGCAGAGGTAAATTCTCCAACTTTGGGAGCCATCTTCAGAGATATAAAACACTGAGTTACTTTAAATCAATAAAAGACAAATTCCAATCCCCAGAGTGAGAGAAGTCCACAAATATTCTTGAGGTCACTGAGGTGTAGAGGTCATATAGCCAACGAACATAGAGTAGGCCTATGGTATCATATGTAAACACAGTGCAAAACCTAAAATTAAGAATAAAAAAAATACAATAAAATATTTTTATGCAACAACAAAAGACAATGGCGTCGGGAGACGTGATGTGTGAATAATATTTAAAAATATTCACCTGAGGACAAGTTGACTGTGATTACAGAGACTACAATACAACAATAAAAATAAATTACACTGGTCATGTAGCAATTTACAATCACTTGAGTCAGGAGACTTGAGGTGTCAAAATAATGAACTATTACGACAAGAGGTGTCAATTGTAATGGCACAAAACAAAATTAACCTACTGCCAAAAAATGACGAGTGTAAAACAATAAGTTTTAATTTAAACCCTAATATAAGAAAAATAGCTACAGTATTATTAACTTGTTAGCTTATAATGTTAACAATGTATACAACCAGAGGGAGAGAGCAATAAATCTATAACTATACAAAACACAGCTTATTGAAGGGCCCTAGGTCATATGTAAACAAAATATTTCAAACAAAATACAAGTTTTGTTTCAGCTAAGTTTTGTTAAAATAAACAAAAACTCCTTTTAATTACAGTGAGAGAAAGTGTTAAGTATTTCATATAATCATTTGAATATGTTTAATAATATTTGAAAACAAGAGGATCCACAAAACCTAATATATAAAGAAGTGTCGCGAAAGGTACAAGTTTTTACGTTAACTTTCGTTAAAATAAATAAATCAATTTAAACACAATATAATACAGTATAACATTCTTAAATAATCATTGAAAGTCTAAGCCAGCTGAGTTAAACATCAAACAATCAAATGTAAATAAGACACATAAACAAAAACAATGGGAAGTGACAGTTGTGTTTTGACAGGTGTCAGCTGTGCTGCCTAGTGCAGCTTTGATCGTAATGGCACTGGCAGTGGAGGCTAGAATGGTAAAGAGGTGAACACGCGGGAAAGTCACAATGGAAAACACCACGTGCACCCAAATTCGCGGGCACTTAATTTCGCTGATTAGCAAATATAGACAAATATCAAGTTTGAGAGTTATTGAGACAAAGTTCACACATAAAACTTTATGAGAGAGTTTTTTAAGAGTTTGTTGAGAGGTTGTGAGAGCGATTTGAACTGTTTTTGTCCACAAAACGGTGTCAATTCATCCGGCTCGAAGGACCATGTTTGGAGACCGTGAGAAAATGAGATTTTATCACATTAATTATAGAGTACACAACAAATACATAGGGGGCGAAGGACCACTTAATATTGACCGATTAAGACGGTGAGGGGTTTATGTCATAAGTAGATATATATAGAGATAGAAAGCAGACAGTACCTTGAGCTGATGTAAGGCGAAAATATAACACACACTTGGCTGGTCGTCGGTTGGGTAGTCTACCGCTGCGTGAAGACTCCGGGACGAGCACTATAAGAAGAATAGAGAAGTTCTTGTAGAGGAATGAGCCCGAAGACACAGGGATTTTCACACACACACTATCTTACTACACAAACGCACACCACAATAGCACTTGCACGGAGCGAGAGGTGGAAAAAACTATATATATACGGTGACGGTTATAAACAAATGAGGTGATTACAATTAGAACAAATTATAAATTAGCACGAGGTAGAGAAAGCCCACGACATACATAACGAGTGTACGGGGTGAGAGTTTGGAACGCACTGGGGCTGTGGCAGTCTTTTCGCGGCAAGGGAAGAGGGGGTTTTTCGCGGTTTTTACAAGAAAAGAGAGGGGGAAACCTTCTAACCTCCATTATAAATTGCCCAAGTGATACCAACATAAAAAATAATATAACATAAATTGAAGACTATTAAAAATAACAGATATATATATATATATATATATATATATATATATATATATATATATATACTTATGCTAAAACTTAAGAATACTAAACAGTACTGGTCGTTAACATAGTACTGGACGTCAGCACATTACTGATTGTTAGCACCATCTTGGTCGTAAGCACATTACTGGTCATCAGCTTCGTACTGATAGTCAGAAGAGTACTGGTCGTTAACATATTACTGGTCATTAGCACAATATTGGTCATCAGCACTTTACTGCTCGCCAGATTGTTATTGATAGTCTTAAGAGTACTGGTCGTTAACATGGTACTGGTCGTCAGCACATTACTGATTTTTAGCACCGTCTTGGTCGTTAGCACATTACTGGTCGTCAGCTTAGTACTGATAGTCAGCAGAGTACTGGTATTTTACATAGTACTGGTCATTAGCACAATATTGTTCATCAGCACTTTACTGCTCGCCAGACTGTTATTGATAGTCAGAGGAGTACTGGTCGTTAACATGGTACTGGTCGTCAACACATTACTGATTGTTAGCAGCGTCTTGGTCGTTAGCACATTACTGGTCGTCAGCTTAGTACTGATAGTCAGAAGAGTACTGGTCTTTAACATAGTACTGGTCACTAGCACAATATTGGTTATCAGCACTTTACTGCTCGCCTGATTGTTATTGATAGTCATAAGAGTACTGGTCGTTGACAAGGTACTGGTCGTCAGTACATTACTGAATGTTAGCACCGTCTTGGTCGTTAGCACATGACTGGTCAGTAGCTTATTACTGATAGTCAGAAGATTACTGGTCGTTAACATGGTACTGGTCGTCAGCACATTACTGAATGTTAGTACCGTCTTGGTCGTTAGCACATTACTGGTCGTCAGCTTAGTACTGATAGTCAGAGGAGTACTGGTCGTTAACATGGTACTGGTCGTCAGCACATTACTGATTGTAAGCACCGTCTTGATCGTTAGCACATTACTGGTCGTCAGCTTAGTACTGATAGTCAGAAGAGTACTGGTCGTTAAATTATTACTAGTCATTAGCAGAATATTGGTCATCAGCACTTTACTGCTCGCCAGACTGTTATTGATAGTCAGAAGAGTACTGGTCGTTAACATGGTACTGGTCATCAGAACATTACTGATTGTTAGCACCGTCTTAGTCATTAGCACATTACTGGTCGTCAGCTTAGTACTGATAGTCAGAAGAGTACTGGTCGTTAACATAGCACTGGTCATTAGCACAATATTGGTCATCAGCACTTTACTGCTCGCCAGATTGTTATTGATAGTCAGAAGAGTACTGGTCGTTAACATAGTACTGGTCATTAGCACATTATTGGTTAACATGGTACTGGTCGTCAGCACATTACTGATTGTTAGCACCGTCTTGGTTGTTAGCACATGACTGGTCAGTAGCTTATTACTGATAGTCAGAAGATTACTGGTCGTTAACATGGTACTGGTCGTCAGCACATTACTGAATGTTAGTACCGTCTTGGTCGTTAGCACATTACTGGTCGTCAGCTTAGTACTGATAGTCAGAGGAGTACTGGTCGTTAACATGGTACTGGTCGTCAGCACATTACTGATTGTAAGCACCGTCTTGATCGTTAGCACATTACTGGTCGTCAGCTTAGTACTGATAGTCAGAAGAGTACTGGTCGTTAAATTATTACTAGTCATTAGCAGAATATTGGTCATCAGCACTTTACTGCTCGCCAGATTGTTATTGATAGTCAGAGGAGTACTGGTCGTTAACATGGTACTGGTCGTCAGCACATTACTGATTGTTAGCATGTCTTGGTCGTTAGCACATTACTGGTCGTCAGCTTAGAACTGATAGTCAGAAGAGTACTGGTCGTTAACATAGTACTGGTCATTAGCACAATATTGGTCATCAGCACTTTACTGCCCACCAGATTGTTATTGATAGTCAGAAGAGTACTGGTCGTTAACATGGTACTCGTCGTCAGCACATTACTGATTGTTAGCACCGTCTTGGTCGTTAGCACATTACTGGTCGTCAGCTTAATACTGATAGTCAGAAGAGTACTGGTCGTTAACATAGTACTGGTCATTAGCACAATATTGTTCATCAGCACTTTACTGCTCGCCAGACTGTTATTGATAGTCAGAAGAGTACTGGTCGTTAACATGGTACTCGTCGTCAGCACATTACTGATTGTTAGCACCGTCTTGGTCGTTAGCACATATCTGGTTGTCAGCTTAATACTGATAGTCAGAAGAGTACTGGTCGTTAACATAGTACTGGTCATTAGCACAATATTGTTCATCAGCACTTTACTGCTCGCCAGACTGTTATTGATAGTCAGAAGAGTACTGGTCGTTAACATGGTACTGGTCATCAGAACATTACTGATTGTTAGCACCGTCTTAGTCATTAGCACATTACTGGTCGTCAGCTTAGTACTGATAGTCAGAAGAGTACTGGTCGTTAACATAGCACTGGTCATTAGCACAATATTGGTCATCAGCACTTTACTGCTCGCCAGATTGTTATTGATAGTCAGAAGAGTACTGGTCGTTAACATAGTACTGGTCATTAGCACATTATTGGTTAACATGGTACTGGTCGTCAGCACATTACTGATTGTTAGCACCGTCTTGGTTGTTAATACATGACTGGTCGGTAGCTTAGTACTGATATTCAGAATAGTACTGGTCGTTAACATGGTACTGGTCTTCTGCCCATTACTGATTGTTAGCACCATCTTGGTCGTTAGCACATGATTGGTCAGTAAGTTAGTTCTGATAGTCAGAATATTACTGGTCGTTAACATAGTATTGGTCGTCAGCATATTACTGGTCGTCAGCTTAGTACTAGTGGTCAGCACATAACTGGTCGTCAGCACAATACTGGTTGTCCCTCACATAACAGTGTTCGAGTCTTAAACCTTGACTTCTATGCTCGAGGCTTTAGCCAACAAGCCACCTTACTGATGTCTTGCAATCCTCAGTCCTGAAAGATCCAACAAATTATGTATTTTGACTATCCATCTCACTCACACCACTGATATTTTTATTGACCAATATACCTACGCAATAAATCGTTTATCTATAATTGTTGTATAGTTTACTCTGTTTTACTATTTAAATATCTTGTTTTCTATTTGCACAATATTGTTATGCAGATTTTTTAACTAAAGCCCAATAATATATCTCAACTATTTGAAATGTAACAGATAGAATCTCTACATAACTTATATATGACTCATTTATATATTACTTTTATTTATTAATCTTAAACATTTCTGTGCGTTGAAAGGGCAATTAAGTGTAATATAAAATATTTTACTTTTTAACAATACATTATTGTTTTACTTAGTTTTATTACATTATTCAATGTTTTAAAGTCCTAGATAAAACATATTATATAAGTTACTCTATTCTTATCAAACGAAAATCATTTTAACACTAAACTAATTAAGTACTTATTCAAGAACGTACGTTTATGCTTTCAATAAACTATTTTTAATGGACGTTCATTACTGAACATAATTTATCTTCTGATTTTAAGTCTTAATCCAAGAAAACAAATTTTCCATTCGCTATACCACATACTTTAATGCCAATAAAAAAAATAGGCTGTTTTTAGACTTAAAAATATGTTGAGAGAAAACAGATCATTTTCAGCAAACAAATTGTCAACAAGGAAAATTACGAAAGTTCAAATTAGTTTCCTGCACGTTATAAACAGCAGTTTGTGAACTTTGGCATCAAACAATCCGCTAAGTAGCAATAACAAGGTTCCTCATACACCGGTACTTCACATACCAACAAAATTTATCGTCTAACTTAGGACTTAGCATTAAAGCTGGTAAAAAAAATAAAAAAAACATAAAATATATATTTTTAGGTAACTCAAACCTCAAATCTCAATTATTTATTGCCTAAAAAAAAGATTATTTTAATTTGTGATTTTCTGGTAAGTAAAGCATAGTTATTTAACATACAAAATATTAAAAGCTACAACATTTTATTAATGTTTAACTGTTTTAGACCACCCACAATTTAGACACATGGTAATGACTTATTCCTTTGTTTTTGGGATGGAGGACCCACTGAACTTGCTACAGACAACGATTATATTGAAGATCCATCCTATTTCTCTCTAGATACTAACTTTGATGACCCAACCACCTTTCTCCAGATAACGATTATATTGACGATTCAGCCTCTTTCTCTCTAAACACTGTGATGACCCACCTACATTCCTATAGACAGCGATTATATTGACGATCCATTCTCTTTTCCCTAGCCACTAACTGTGATAACCCACCTACCTTCCTGCAGACAACGATTATATTAACGATCCAGCCACTTGCTCTCTAGACACTGTGATGACCCACCCATCTTCCTACAGACAATGATTATATTGACGATCCATCCTCTTTCTCTCTAGACAATAACTGTGATAACCCACCCACCTTCATACAGACAACGATTATATTTACGATCCATCCTCCTGCTCTCTAGACACTAACTGTGATGACACACTCACCCGTACTTCAGACACTAACTATACTGACAATCCATCCTACTGTGCTCTAGGCACATACTGGGATACCCCACCCACCCTCCTTCAGACACTACTTATATTTATGAACCCTTCTCCTGCCCTCCAGTCACCAAATTTATTATATAACCCACCCTTCTTCAGACACTGATTATATTTACAATCCATCCTCTTAACCTCTAGACATTTATTGTAATGACTCATCCACCTTCTTTCAGACTCGTCTTACTTTACCAAGGATAGTTAGAGCTAAAAAGTTATGGAAATGTTGGTGTTCAACGGCATGATGGTGACTTCTGAATCACCACCAATGACCGGGAAGGTGGGTTCCGTGCATCCCTCGCCAGGAACAGTCAATATGTTGCTTAACGTCATTATCTTGTGATAACCATCAGAACCCTATACTTGGAAGAGGTTAACAATAGTATTAAAAATAAATCAATATAATATATCTGATATTTAAAGAAAAAGTGGCCTGAAACAAAACCTGAAATATCGCATGAATATAACAAGCAGTTCTGTAAAGAATATAAAACAAAATATCCTCCTTAGTCCCATGTAACTCAGTGAATGAAAATTTACCTAGAATTCTCTATTTTTTAAATTTGTATTAGCTATGATTTCTTCTGTCATCCGTCGTCCGTCCATCAGTTCATGTCATTTGTACTTACTGTCACACCATCTTTCTGTCAGTTTTTAATTTTAAATATAAATTTTGTCCAAGCAACCATGAATGGGAGGATGTTTAAACTGTCAACATATGCTACACTAGTGAAAACCTTTAATTTAACAACATTTCAACCATTTTATTAAGGAAAATTCAAATATTAAAGATGTGATGTTGAATTGCTTTAAAATTACACAGGGTGTTAAATTGTTACTAGTTTAATACAATTCAATACCTTAGTTATTGAAATCACCCGACAAAAAATTAAAAATAAAGGTGTTATATGATCTGAACATAATCATACGTTAGATTTACAGGTTTTTATGTTTTGGAAAATAAATTATTTTAAATTTACTAACAGATTTGAATATATATCTGTACATCATGTAACATAGTTTAAAACTGTTATTAATAAGAAACGCTGAAGAACTTAAAAGTATGGCAATGATTTCCTAACCTTAGGGGTCAGTCTACAAAAACTGTTCGATGTGTCCTCCATTTGTGCGATCCATGCAATAACACGCCTCTTCATTGATTGACGAGTTATTTACAATTACCCA
>JAQJVL010008301.1:0-20302 GCA_035578905.1 Stictocephala bisonia
TTTACCTGATAATTTAAATCTATATGCAATCAATGTGTATAATTTGAAATTACAGGTGCAAAATGAAGAAGTAGTAACTAATCAGCTAGTGCGTGAGCTAAGATCCCTGAACTATCACCGACATGATAATATCCTCTCTCTATATGCATACAGTATCAACGACAGTGAGGCCTGTTTAGTCTACCAATTCATGGCCAATGGTTCTCTTGAAGATAGGCTTCTTTGCAAGGTACTCATTATATAAGTGCAATATTTAGGTTTATTGAATCCTTTGTATGCTGTGAAAAAAATCGTTTCAACAAAAAATGTCTGTAATCAGTCAACAATTAATTAGAAATAATTTAAATTGTTTGGTAGCGTTCCAGTTCCCACCCTTACACATCTGGGATCGTAGGCCCAAATGGTGTTAACAGCTCATTAGCCAGCTGGGGGGCCAAAAGGGGTGATACTTGTCGTCTGGTATTATATCCTGATATGTCCTACTTAGAGCGTAATTTCCTTTCGCTCTGGGATGAAGGGGTAAATTCAGGCCACATGTTCTACCACAAACTAGATGACATCCGGATACCTAGTATATATACCTCCCCAAAAATCAGGGATAGATCAGTCGGCCAGAGGATCACACAACCATGTCGATGGATCTCTACGTTCTGATAGGTATGCTCCTCTCTCTCTCTTGGGCGTGGCTGATAGGTTAAGTAATATTTTCAGTCACAATAACACACTTGTTAAGCATTCAATACAGAAGTATTGGCCCACCTGCCCATGTATGTATGGTGAAATTAGCCTACCCACGCACCTACGCATATACAGGGTGTCTTAAAAGTCCCAACCCCCCCTATTAACTTTCTTATGAAGTGCGTGTATTCTGTGTGTGTGCTTCTCACGTAAAAATGTAATATAAAAGCTCATAGTGTTTTACTCAGTTTATGCAGTTTACCCACCCACCACCCATACACGTACAGTGGCATACAATACAAAACCCTCCCATCCATACACGCACTAAACTATTAAATACACGCCCACCCATACACGCAATGTGGTATTGACTCACCCACCCACCCATACACCCACTGAACTATTGACCCACCCGCCCACCCATACACGCACTGAACTATTGACCCACCCATACACGTACTGTGGTATTGACTCACCCGCCCTCCCGTACACGCACTGAACTATTGACCCACCCACCCACACATACACGCACTGTGGTATTGAACCACCCGCCCACCCATACACGCACACTGAACTATTGACCCACCCGTACACGTACAGTGGTATTGTGTACCCGTACACGTACTAATATTTGTAAATGTTGTGCATTGTAACTCAACTTGGTCTCTTTGTTACATTTAACATTTTTGGAGTTGAATTACATTTTAACACGTTTAATACTTGTTCAATCCGGCAACGTCGCATCCTAAATTCGCGGTCGTGTAGTGCGTGTTGCAATGGTTACGACCCTCCCGCCCATCCGTACACGTACAGTGGTTATGACTCTCCCACCCATCCATACACATACATTGGTTATGACCCACCCGCCCACCCATACACGTTTAGGGGTTATGACCCTCCCGTCACTCATACACGTACAATTGTTATGACCCTCCCACCCATCCGTGCACGTACATTGGTTATGACCCACCCGCCCACCCATACACGTTTAGTGGTTATGACCCACCCACCCACCCTTACACGTACTGTGGTATTGACCCACCCGCCCACCCATACATGTACTGTGGTATTGACCCACCCGCCCACCCATACACATACAGTGTTATTGACCCATCCACCCACCCACCCCATACACGTACAGTGGTACTTGTACACATACACAGATCTACCATCAAGATGAAGCACCCATCACTAAGATATGGTTGCAAATGAATGTATGTAATCTTTGTTACAAACTAAGGCACACTTACCCTGGACCCCATGACAAGTGAACAGCTAGTAAACATGAACAAAAAAACCACCACCCACCCGCCCACCCTTACACGTACTTCAATATGGCACAAGTGTAGTGAAGTGACCAACAAAAGATGCATACACCAGCGCTTCGTATAACGTCAGAAAAGTCACGTGATGTGCTGAATATGAAGCTCATTAATCAATTGGCTCTGTTACAAAAGTGTGCAGTTCATTCATCTTGACAGGAAAAAGAAGGTGACACTATTAAACCTAGTGTCATTCTCGGTCGGGTCTAGAATACAGGCTCAGTGGTACTGGCCCACATACCCACCCATACAGGCTCAGTGGTACTGGCCCACCCACCCACCCATACAGGCTCAGTGGTACTAGCCCACCCACCCACCCATACAGACTCAGTGGTACTGTATCTTGCAATCCAATACGTATACGTGTAATACCACTGTACGTGTAGGGGTGGGTGGTTGGGTCAATACCACTGTACGTGTAGGGGTGGGTGGGTGGGTTACAGTGGTATTGACCCACCCACCCACCCATACACTACAGTGGTATTGACCCACCCACCCCCCCATACACTACAGTGGTATTAACCCACCCACCACCCATACACGTACAGTGGCATACAATACAAAACCCTCCCATCCATACACACACTAAACTATTAAATACACGCCCACCCATATATTACATTATACATTATAATCATTGTTCTTGATCATGAACTATTAATTTCTGAACGTGTAGAGAATGAATACATACACCCATACACGAACAGTGGTACTAATCCACCCACCCACCTATACACATACAATGGTACAGACCCACCTGCTTACACATAGACATACAGTGGTACTGACCCACCCACCCACCCATACACGAACAGTGGTACTGACCCACCTGCTTACACATACACATACAGTGGTACCCACCCGCCCACCCATACACGTACAATGGTATTGACCCACCCGCCCGCCCATACACGTACAATGGTATTGAGATACACACGTACAATGGTATTGATATTGGCCCACCCACCCACCCGTACACGTGCAGTGGTATTGGCCCACCCACCCACCCGTACACGTGCAGTGATATTGGTACCACTGTACGTGTATGGGTGGGTGGGTGGGTCAATATCACTGTACGTGTATTGGTAAGCGGGTGGGTCAATACCACTGTACGTGTATGGGTGAGTGGGTGGGTCAATACCACTGCATGTGTATGGGTTAATAATACTCTGCGTGTATGGGTGGGCGGGTGGGTCATTACCACTGTACGTGTATGGGAGGGTGGGTGGGTCATTACCTTTATACGTGTATGGGAGGGTGGGTGGGTCATTACTACTATACGTGTATGGGAGGGTGGGTGGGTCATTACCACTGTACGTGTATGGAGGGTGGGTGAGTCATCATTACTGTATGTGTATGGGTAAGTGAGTAAATTCACTAGTGTTTAATTATATGGTATTCCATATGATTTTATTTTATTTAAGACTAGACATTGTTGAAATAAACAACAGCAGCTGGCTTATTTGTAGCATAAATATTACATTGTTACAAGTCAATGTAATTTGTCAATGGAATTTACGTACGTGTATGGGTGGGCGGGTGCGTCAATACCATTGTACGTGTATGGGTGGGTGGGTGGGTTAGATTAGAAAGATACCACTATACGTATATGGACGGGCAGGTGGCTCAATGTCATTGTACGTGTATGGGCGGACAGTTTACCATTACCACAGTACGTGTATGGGTGGCCGGGTGGGTCATTACCACAGTACGTGTATGGGTGGGCGGGTGGGTCATTACCACAGTACGTGTATGGGTGGGCGGGTGGGTCATTACCACAGTACGTGTATAGGTGTACCATAACGCTGTACGGTATGGGTGGGTGGGTGGGCCAATACCACTGTACGTGTATGGGTGGGTAGGTGGGTCAATAACAGTGTACGTGTATGGGTGGGTGGGTGGGTGAATATCTCTGTGCGTGTATGGGTGGGTGAATACCACTGTACGTGTATGGGTGGGTGAATACCACTGTACGTGTATGGGTGGGCGGTTGGGTGAATACCACTGTACGTGTATGGGTGGGCAGGTGGGTTAACCCAACTACTTAACTATGCGTGAAATCATATGGTATTTCTCAGTGTTTTGGTAAAAATCCCTACTTGTGTTGTGCGATTGATGCGTGCAATAGTAGTAATAACCACTATACGTGAATGGGTGGACGGGTGGGTAATCACCTCTGTACTTGTATGGGTGGGCGGGTGGGTAATAACCACTGTACGGGTATGGGTGGACGGGTGGGTAAATCACCTCTGTACGTGTATGGGTGGGCTGGTGGGTAATAACCACTGTACGTGAATGGGTGGATGGGTGGGTAATCACCTCTGTACTTGTATGGGTGGGCGGGTGGGTGCACAGTGCAGTATATTATGATCGTCAAGGCCAGCTAGGAATGTAGGAAGTAGACCTAGTCTCACCGTCTATACAGTCGCCTACAGTTGATACTGCTGGGATGACTAAGTCATACAGTAGGTTGGTAGAATTTCATGTGAAGTATATTACATCATTCATAACATCGAGACACCTCACGGTGCAGTATGATCATCAAGGCCAGCTAGAGATAAAGTGATTTACTTCTGGGAATGTTTATATGACCAACTAAGGAGTTTTTTTATGTATGCAAATTTTTTACACCCCCTCTCAAAAGGGGGTAGTTTGGGGGTAAGTCAAAATTTTTAAATAGAAACCCCTATCAAATGACACATCATTTTAAAGGTATTATTAAAAGAAGAAGAATGGCGGAAATTAGAGGTCTTTAATTAGTCTATCAAATTTGGTGGCAGTTTAAAGTTGGAATTATTTCATAAAACCCCTGCAGCTTATGTTACATTTAAAATTGTTGTAAGGCAGACAAAACATTCACCCACCAGTTAGTTTTGAAAACTGATGACACCTAATCGTAAAACAAGTTATTACAAGAATCAACAAACACCAAAAACCACAAATAACATAGCATTTATTTGGTTTTGGTTTGTCTGACCAAAGTCCAGTAGGGCAACCTGGGAATACCAGTGGCTCCTTCCTTACCTCTTATTAGGTTACTAGTTAGTACGTGTAACACTTTCAGTTCAGTTACTGTGTTAAATTTCTTTTTATTCGTATTTAATAAAAATGGCTCGGTCAAATGAAGATAAATTAGAGATGATATTGTTCTATGGGGAAGCTAGGAGAAATGTTCATGAAGCAGTTCGTTTATTTAATGCTGCCTATCCGGATAGACCAGTAGACAGGGCATATATTAGACGTTTCGTAAACAAATTCTCAACAAACTTTAGTGTCAAAGATGCACCACGATCAGGGCGCCCTGCCATTGCGACAGAAGAGATCCAAATTCAAGTTTTAGCAAATTATGCTGCAAACCCACATGAATCTCTGCGGTCCACTGCCCTTGATGTTGGAATTTCAAAAGATACTGTTCACAAAGTGTTAAAGCGTCACAAGTTCCACCCGTACAAAGTACAGTTAAATCAAGAATTAAATGAAGACGACCCTGACCGAAGACTTCAGTTTTGTGAGCAAATGTTGCAGAAGATTGAAGAGAATAATAATTTAATATCACAGATATGTTTTAGTGATGAAGCATCATTCTCTTTGCATGGGACAGTCAATCGGCACAACTGCCGTTATTGGGCAAACAGTAACCCCTACTGGATGGTTGAAGCCCATACGCAACAGCCAGAAAAATTAAATGTATGGGCTGGAATTTTGGGAAACTCTGTTATTGGGCCATTCTTTATTGATGGTAATTTAACTGGCGTTAAATACTTGGACATGTTACGGAACGGCATTGTCCCAGCAATAAATGAGGTAGTACAAGGTACTTATGAGCCTGTATTTCAGCAAGATGGTGCTCCTCCACATTACAATATGCTTGTCCGGACATTCCTAGACCAAACGTTTCCCGATAGATGGATAGGTCGACGTGGCACTTTGGTAGAGTGGCCGGCACGTTCACCTGACCTTTCACCTCTGGATTTTTTCTTTTGGGGTTTCCTCAAAAGTAAAGTTTACGACACAAAGCCCGCAAACCTCGATGAATTAAGGACAAGAATCGAAGAGGCCTGCCACCTTATCACGCCTGAAATCTTACAAAATGTGAGACGTGGTTTTCAATCCAGGCTTTTTTATTGTCAAGAAGTTCATGGCAGCCATTTCGAGCATCTCATCTGAGTTAAATTGAGGTGAGAGTTCAGCATTTTGACCATTTTTCCCGTTCTAAAATTACTTAGGGGGTTTATGAAATAATTCCAACTTTAAACTGCCACCAAATTTGATAGACTAATGTTAGAGACCTCTAGTTTCCGCCATTCTTTTTCTTTTAATATTACCTTTAAAATGATGTGTCATTTGATAGGGGTTTCTATTTAAAATTTTTGACTTACCCCCAAACTACCCCCTTTTGAGAGGGGGTGTAAAAAATTTGCATACATAAAAAACTCCTTAGTTGGTCATATAAACATTCCCAGAAGTAAATCATTTTATCTGTATTCATAAGAAAGTTAATAGGGGGGGGTGGGACTTTAAAGACACCCTGTATGTACAGAGGTATTAAATACATGTACCGAGGTGTTGGCCCACCCACCTGTCCATACACCTGTCAATACCACTGAACATGTATGGGTGGATCAATACCACTGTACGTGTATGGGTGGGCGGATGGGTCAATACCACTGTACGTGTATGGGTGGGCGGGTGGGTCAATACCACTACACGTGTATGGGAGGGGGATTTGTCAATACCACTGTACAGTACATGTATGGGTGGGCAGATGGGTCAATACCACTGTACGCTTATGCTAAGAGGGTCAAAATGAAATATTTTTTGATGTTGATGGATTTATCACAGAATTATAATTTATTTATTAGTGCTATCAGAAAAACTATAATTGTCCTAATTACCATAAATAGATTTTGTAGTTTGATTCATCATATATGTTTTGTAAAATTGTTTCATCTTTTTATAAATTTTTTTTATTTTATATGGTATGAATATTGGTTTACTTTCTTTATATTGTTATTAATATTGGTTGTTTATTTGATGTGTTGAAATATGTTACCACATTTATTCTTTCCTGCTGATATTTAAATGTTATATTTTATTAATAATATCTATTAAACATTTGTTAATATCATTTAATTGTTTTAGATTAATTAAAATTAAGTTTTATAACTAATTACTGTAAGGATGAAATATCTGACTGATTATGTAAGATATTCTTTCATTTAGCCATAGGTTAAAAAGATGTTGTGAACAATGTTATATATTTTGAATAAACAATTAAATTATCATTACATTTCTAGAAGATTCATATTGACTGAAAGGATAATGGCAAGAGTTAGACATTTGCCTATTTGTGTAACTCATAAGCCATTGGGAGAGGATAAATTACTAAAATATCTGGCTTTTGTAATTTTTGTTTATAAATACATAGTGTTTTTAAGTCTGCAGTAAATAAATATGAATCCTTCATACAACTTTAAAAGGATTTGTTGACAAAAACTGAAACCTTTTACAGCAAAAAACAGCACCGCTGAACTGGTCTCATCGCCTCAATATCATGACTGGAACTGCCAGGGGCCTACAGTTTTTACATTCCCTTGGAAAGCCTCCCTTGGTTCATGGAGACATTAAAAGGTAACTAATACTTTTGAACTTACAAGTGAATTTTAATTTAGATAGCTGAAATTCAGTTTATTTCACCCTTTGGAGACTGAAGAAAAATTATAGGTTTGAAAAACGTGGACCCGCATTTTTTCTGTACTAACAGAGAATGGTGATATCCTTATGGTTGGAGAAACCCAATTATGTGTTTTTATAAGGATTTTATTAAAAATTTATAAATACAGTGCAACCTTGATATAACGAATCTCATGGGGAAAGAGAAAAATTCGTTATATCAAGGATTTCGATATATTGAGGTTCGATATAACGAGGGGATTTTAGGCAGACTTCGATATATAGAGGTTTTTCTCAACAGCTGCTACAAGTTATGATAACCAAAAATTCCTTAATTCTACTGCATACTGACAGGAAACGACGAACTGTCTAGACTCAATCTATTTTTGGATGTACAGTCCTTTCTCATCATAAAGGCTCACACGGACACTCTGGTATAGTGTGTATTGGAGGCGTTAAGTTGAAAGGCGCTGAAAGTTAAAGCATTCATTTGCCACCACAAAATGTTTTGTTGCAAAGAATATTGTTTGAACTTAAATACTCTGCCATTATTACTGTACAGTAACTGCAATTTTAAAAGCTGCGTGGTAAAAAAATAAAACTCATTGCATATAAGGAATAAACATTTATTTCTTAATTACAAATACAGTACGTACTGTAAAAAAAGTTTCTTTCTTGACACAAAAAATAACTTTGAATAAAATATATAAAAGAACTGAACTTTTTAGAGTGTGATATTTTAGCTCACTAACAAAATCAGAAAACTAAACATTACTTTTAAAATATTCCGAAATGGTTGTTTGTCTACCTGTGAATGATACTTTATCAAGTGCATCATCCAATATAGAGATCGATTGAATTACCGGTTCACTCATAACCGTCTTCTTTTGGAGAAATTTCCGCAGTACGTCCACAGCACATCGCGCATCACGAAGGGTGGGGTCTGGGTCCACTGCCTCTGCCTCGCTGTCTTCGACTACGACATCCTCGCCGCTGTCACCTGCATCTTCTTCCATAGGGGCGTTTTGAGAAACGGATGAGACAATGTCTGTGTCACTCAATTCACCGCTTGTAGCCAGGTCGTTATCAAAATCTACAAAATCTTCAAAAGTTATTCCTTCGATGTTTAGGGCTTCTATTACTGTGTTCCATCGTTCAGGGTTTTCACTTCCAGGGATAGGCTCAACAACTCTGCAGTCTTCTTCAACATTTTCCTCCTGTACAAAGCCACTTTTTTTGAAGCAATTCTTGATCGTCTGTTCTGTTACGTTGTTCCAAGCTTTAGAAGCCATCCACATTGCATCCAGAATACTGATTTTTGTAGGGCTCTGGTTTTCAATATCATTGAGAAACCGGCGCACAACTTCCTTTCGATAAAAGACTTTAAAGTTGTTAATTATGCCCTGATCTAAGGGCTGAAGTTTAGATGTAGTGTTAGGTGGTAAAAATTCAATCTTTATGTTTTTAAGCTTCGGGATGTCTCCATGGGCCGAGCAATTGTCAATAAACAGTAGAATTTTCTTCTTCTTTTTTTTCATTTCTTTGTCCAGGTCAGATAACCATTTGGAAAATATTTCTGATTTCATCCAAGCTTTTTGATTTGAGGTGTAATCCATGGGCAAACTTTGAATACCTTTGAAACAACGCGGATTTTTGGCCTTTCCAATCATTAATGGTTTGAGTTTGACAGATCCAGTTTGATTCGCTCCAAGAAGTATTGTCACTCTTTGTTTGCTGTTTTTACCGCCATGGCATTCGTCTCCTTTTAATGTCAAAGTCTTATCTGGTAAACACTGAAAAAAAAGTCCGGTTTCATCCGCATTGAAAATTTCATCTGGTCGGTATCCCTCTGTTAAACCAGGCAGTTTATCAGCCCACTCTGTGCACACCTGACTGTCTACACTCGCGCTTTCACCTGTCACTCTTTTGAAAACAATTTCATTTCTTCTTTTAAAGTTCTGGAGCCAGCCATTGCTAGCTCGGAAGTTTGGTTTGTCTAGTTGTTTAGCAAATTCAGTTGCCTTTTCCTGAAGAACTGGCCCACTTATGGGCAAGTTCTTATTGCGACATTGTTTGAGCCACTGCAAAACACAATTTTCAACGTCGCTGAATTCAGGAACTTTAAGTCTCTTAGATGAGGTTGCAGTTGTATTTTCGTATTTTTCCCTATTCTTCACGATCGTTGACAACGTGTTCGCCGGTATACCAAACTCTTTAGCAATGTCACTCTTTTTCTTATTCCCGGCATTTACTGCTTCTAAAAGTTTAACTTTTTCTGCGTACGACAGAGTTTTACGCTCACGTTTCACCATCGCACAAATAAACAAAACACATACAAATCACACTGACGGATTTTATCATTGACTGTAAAATAAAGCGCGATCACACTCTTCAAATGCCAAAACAACACTGATCTACTGTACAGTATAAACAGGTAAACAAAGGACGGAGGAGAGGGGGTTTCAGGTTGAAACGTGAAAAGTGATGAAATACGAAAAAATATTCAGTATCTGAACTTCGATATACAGAGGTTTTTCGTTCAAAACTTCGATATATAGAGGTGATTTGTCAGGTTTAGATGCCACCATAATTCGTTATATCGAGGTTTGTACCGCAATTACTTCGATATATAGAGGTAAAATTAACATTGTAGAGATAGGAAAATTCAAGGGGAATTGAAAAAATTCGATATATCAAGGAATTCGATATATCGAGGTTCGATATATCGAGGTTGCACTGTAAAGTAATAAAGTTCACGTGTTTCTATGATATGATTCACTGTTCACTTCAATCTGTGTTATTTTTTTCTCCTTGAATATACAAATGGTTTTTTGGCGCACCTAGTCAATATTTGGTTACAATACAGCATACACGTTGAGAACCACTAATACTCTAATTAGTAACCACTAATACTCTTAATGAGACGGTTCACTTTTCCCATTCCCAACTTCACATCCCTGGCTTCATCTTCTGTACTGTACCTCTTGACAATTACATTATTCATTTTTATGCAACTCTGTTACAGTGCAAACATTCTGTTAGATGGGAACTTTGAGCCGAGGATAGGAGACTTTGGACTGGCCAGAGAGGGTCCATTACAACAGTATACACATGTCAAAGTGAGCAGAGTACACGGTACTAGACCTTACCTACCGGATGAATTTCTTCGTGGGCGCCAGTTCTCTGTTAAAGTTGATACATACAGTTTTGGGGTGGTAAGTATTTGTATGATGGTAAATTTTTGAAAGAACTTAATTAAACGATAACAAATAATACACACATGTGCCGTGACTTGTAAAAAAAGGAATTTTTACCTTTAAAATTATAAATATTTTTACATTTAAAAAAATGAAAAACATCTTAATTCCTTCAGTTATAGTCCAGTCACTGAAGATGAAAATAAGGTAAAACCTCCTATAGTTTTCAAGAAAGACCAAATTCTCTGAAAATTTGGAATTAAGCTATCTTATTCTCTACTTCAAAATTTATATGGTTGCAAGTTGCACTTTTTGTTTTAAGGAGGTGAAAACCACCCTTTATTGTAATATATAAGAAAACAATATTTTTAAGCATTGCAGGATATAATTTTATTGAGATATGTTGAATATTTTATTATGTTATACTATACAACCAAAATTGTGTTATAAGATAATAATACCCTTAAAAACATTTAAACAAAAACAGTCTTTAAACGTTATGTAGGATATATTTATCTTGAAATATATTACATAAACTAAGCAAAAAAGAACGCCTTACTATTTCAAAAAAATGCCATGCTCCAATATATATACTCCGCAATCATACAAATCATTTTTAGTTGTAACTCTGTTGCATTTTAACCCTTCGCACGTAGAAATTATTTACCCTATTTAAGTAACGCATAGTTATGTATAAAAAATAATTTCAATGACATATGAAGTTAATTTTTTTTTTTAAGTTTAAGACATAAAGGAACATAACAAATATATATTTATATTTAAAGTTAAAATTCTAATTTTTAATGCTATTTTATTGTAGATTTACAATTATAATGAAAAGTAGATATATAAAACATTTTCAACATTTTAGTTGAAACTTTTAACACTACCTGTTATTTATGATACAATAATAACTACAACAGAATAAACTAAAACTGTAAAACAAAGAAAAAGAACAACATGTGATGAAAACAATATGCTTGGGTGGAGTGACAGACAGAGGATATTTTCGTCTTACATGTCTGCAAAGGCAGGAGACGGTGTCGCGGCCATACACGCTCTGATCGGCTGCCCCACTCCTTTTCATTCATAGACGATTTATGTTTTTGATAGACTAAGGAGTTTAGCTAAAGACCTGTCTAAGTTGATGCTGCACTCTAGCGGAAGTTTTTGGAACTATCCTCTACACTATCGACAGAAATATTTCATTCCGGATATATTCGATAACCGTGTTTGAGGCAAAGTAGAGGCTAGGTATTTATCCGTTTGCCGCATACAAAGGGTTAAGGCAATTTATCTATTAAGAACCCATTTTAAAGGAAATATTATGAATTTTAATCTCAAGTAAAATTAGTTTTTTAAAACCTTTAACTTAAAATCAATTATGGTTTAAAGGGTTTGAAATGAGTACTTTTCGCCCAGTATTAAAGGGTTTAACGGCCATATTTCATTCTATTTTCATGCTACATAATTTTTAAAACATATGCATATTCAGTGGAAAAAACTCAACATTTTTTATATACAAAATTTTACGAATATTTATTAGTTCTTCAATTATTTAAACATAAGGGCAATTTTTTAGATTTTCAATTATTTTTGTTTTTATTTTAATAGTATATAATTTAAAAAGTATGCTTTATAAATTACTAAAACTTGTGGAACTTATAACTGACATATAACTCAAGTAAATTATAATCGGACTCTGATAAATTATAACTATATTAGCAATTGCTTCAGTTTTATTACTAATTTCTTTATCAAACATTTTAGTTACCTTGATTCATTTTTGTTCAATAAATTTCAAAAAGACCTTAAACTAAAGCTCTTTGTACGTACTTTAAAAGAAGTGTGATGAGGTCTAATGCATTAGCAACACTATCATTAGGACCAAAATTGTGGAATAAACTACCAGTTAATTTCAGATCACTGCCATTTAAGGATTTCAAGAGCAGGATAGGCTTATTCCTCCTGGATAACCCGCTGTATGATGTAAGTGAATTTTTCAGTGTTGTCCATAAATTAAATGTTAAAAGTAGATTAATCTCTTGTATTTCAGCCTTTTCTGTGATTTTGTAATTGTATGACGAACTGGAGGATTAATTGTCTACCAACTTGTACACTACAATCTTCCTCAGTAATAAAGAGTATTATTGAGTATTTTTGTAAAAGCTATTTATTTTCTCGTTATTTTATATTGAATCTCACAATAAATTCTCGGCTAATAAAAATCATCTTCAAGGAGATTTAACTCTCTCCCAATAGAACCTAATGCAATAAATAATAAACCGTTTCGTTTGTTTTTTTTATAAACTTTATTTTTGATAACAACAATTATTTTTGTAGATCATATGATTTTCGAGTTATTTGTGAAAAACTTTTGAAAATCATGTTTTCTCTTGCAATTTTTATTCACTAGTAACTAAAAACTACTGGGTAAAAAAAAAAAAAAAATAATAAATAAGACGTGTTTTGCCTTAACCCTTTGGATCCCAGGACCAAAAAATATTTTTTGTGCAAAAAATCCCAGACCAGTTTTTCAAAAACTGTGCGAAGAATCCCAGGCCAAAAATGACAAAAATACAAGCATTTGGGAAAATATTCATAAATCCTCTAATACACATGCTATATTGAAGTTTTTTATACTAAAATGTTTTTTACAATATTATCTAGCCAAAACAATGTACAAAAGCCATTACATGTTGACGTTTTTTTGTATATGTATATAAATTTTAAAAAAATTAATTTTTTTCAAAAAATTTTTAAAGTTTATCATCATTTTATGGGCAGAAGGAAAAAAATTATTTGTGGGCAGTATTTTTATTTTGTTCCAAATATATTTTTGTATACTGTAACAAAATTTGATACTAATATGTATCATACAAGCTGAAAAAAAAGTTTTACTGTAATAAGTACAAGTTATAAAAAATTAACGTAATGTCCTGATTTGTAAAAACCGGAGCACTACTACGTCCACTGTCATCAGGATAATACGTGGGGTCCTCATCACTGTCGTCGTCAAATATAGCTGATGAATCAGAAAATAGTTCCTCATCAGATAGATCGTAATTTAGCTGCCTATCAACTTCACTTTGTCTATCGGCGATGTTTTCACGATCCATTTCGACAAAACACTAGCTTACTAAGTTAAATAAAACTATAAACTTAACTATTTACACTAAAAATTAGAAAAACAACGCATAATAACACAAACAAACTCTATCCATTACACTAAACACAAAGTAAACAGTGTAACATAACCATACAGTAGCGATTGAGTAGTAAACAGTGACCGCAACAATCGCGCGCCAAAAGTCAGCTGAGCGCCTCGTGTTTGCTCAGTGGAGAATAAAAACAAGACACATACGTTTCGTAATTTTTTTGTGAAATTAGTATATTTGACTTCGATGTATACTCTAATACCAATACTAGTCGAAATCCGCGGGAAAAAACCCTGCTGAAATTTAATATTTAAATTAACACGTGGCGACGATGAGATCGTCGCCTGGGATTTTTCGACAGTTTTTCGGCGACGATGTCATCGTCGCCTGGGATTCTTAGTACACACTTCTGGTGACGATGTCATCGTCGCCTGGGATCCAAAGGGTTAAAATAGAAAATCTACTGATTCCAGGTATTATTTAGAATTTTTAATTTACCACCCCCGAGAAGAGGGAGATTCACTATATAACTTTTGTTGTATGAGTTATTTTATAATTTATTTCAAATTTTCAGAAAAAATGTATGCATATTGAAAACTTTTGGAGGTTAAACCCTTTGGTGATTGGACTATTATTTGTAAAAAAACTTAATTATAAAAAATAAATTCATACTTTCTAGGTTTTGTCTTAAAGTTGGTTTAAAATTCACCACTTCATAAGGCCCGTCTCAAGGGAAGGTATATTAACTAATTTTTACCAAAACTGATTACACCCACCTTAAGGCATTTGTAAAACTGGAGTTAAATTCCAAGTTATTTGTTGCTTCAGGCCTTTCAAAACTTGGTACTATTAGCAATGCTTAAACTGGTCTGACAAAAAATTTAAAAAACTTACTACACTACATAAAAAGTGTATATTGGATGCTTATTAAAACTGACATAATAGCAAGTTAAAATCAACATACATAAACCGTTCATTAACATGTTCACTGCATTCTTATAATTTCTCGGCCACTCATCCTGTGCGTCACGCGATCTCAGGGTCTCGTTGCATACCATCAATCCAGTGCGGGACGAGATCCCAAGATAAGAAAGTACTGTAATAAATCTGAAAAAAATTGAGATTATGTTGTAAATAAACAGACGACTCTGCAACCACGTGGAACAACCTTCCTGCCTTTTCAAACAACAGCTGACAATCGGCTTGCTAATATTGATGTTAAGTCTACCATGTGATCGACGAGGTCTATAGGTCTCATACTGCATATAGAGCTATAGATCTCATGTAAGATTTAGGTTACTATTAAATTCACAAAGAAAAATGCTTCCATAGAGTTCAACTCCTGCAAAATGTGTTTACTACAACGAAAAATATTACAAACGCATATAAGGAATTAAATGCAAATTCCATCACCGTGTGAATGTAAGCCTATGACACGAGACCCTGGGATCTTGTGACTCCAGTGAACATGGTAATCATAATTAGTATTTTTTTTTAAAGTGTTGTTGTTATAGGTTCTATTTGAGGTAGCAACTGGTCTGCGAGCTTATGATGAAAATAGGAAGGAAAAGTTTCTGGTAAGTAGGAACAGAATATTTTCTACAAATTAAATAATCTGAATAAGTGAATGACTTTTATGGAATAACAGTTCCAACAAAGTTTAACAATATTTTTATAGTAGTATGTCTCATTTTTCTAATAAAGCTCTTAATGTGTCTATGAAGCCAGCATTAGTAGTTCGTTAAGTAATAAAATTATAATGCATTAGAGCAAGAACGTAGGTAGGTTGTGATGATGGTTAACATGAATATAATAATCTCAATATTTCCTCTTTTAGAAAGACCATATTGAATCATTTCAAGGAAGAGAACTGCATAGACTCGCAGATCCAATGGCTGGACCTGATCTCTGTGCATCGGCCAGTGGCCTCCTTACACTGGGCCTTAACTGTGTCACTGCACGCCGGAATGACAGACCAGATATGACAAATGTACTGAATGATGTCATCAAACTCTACCACAACTACATAGCTGCACTACGAGCCATATGTAAGATTAGATATTTAAATTGAAATAAATGCAATTAAGTAAGAATGCTAAATTGAAAACAACAATTATTTAGATATAAATAAATCAGTACAGACCAGTCTAATTATTTATATTCATTAAATAGGTTGAAGAGGTAACACAGATCAATGAAAATCCGGATTAGTAGTAAATACAAAAATAACATTGGATATAGTACAAATATATTTTAAAATAAAAACTGTAAAAATAAGTACATATTACATGATACATTTATTATTTATCATATTATTTCTACACTGCAAAAAATAATAATAACTGGTAGATAATACAACAAACGTAATAATATAGTAATCATCAAAGAACTGCTAAACCCAAGCTGACTGCAATCTTTAATGAAAATTGATGATATCTGATCGGAGAGTGGGAGGGAATTATAGAGTGATTCTTTTGACAATCAACCAAATTTTCTTGATTGTACACAAAATAAAATTTGTTTTGATCGTCCAGATTAAGCAGATATTCAGATTGAAGAGGGTGGAATAAACGAGGTTTGACAGATTTACTATACAGTTTGACTAAACAGTTTTTCAACAATACAAATTTTTCCAACTGTACATTCTTGGTTAACACATTCGATGCTGAAAAAATAAGTTAAAACATGAAAAAATGCCAGATGCTAAAATAATATTTTGTACCAAAACAATACCTTATATAGTCAGGAAACAGGGTTGATACACCAAATCCAGTTTATGGCCTCAATTCTGGTAGATCGGGGCTTCCGAAGTGATCGTCCGCCGGTGACCGAGCCGCACATCGCAACGAAACCCATGCGCGCCGCGAGACGCCTGCTGCCATTAGAACAGTGACAATAGTTATAAACACAACTCGATACATCACAATTATATACACACACACTCTTTTTACATATATTTACAGCCCATCCATCCATCCAGTACACATTGTCTATTGTAGCCAACTGGCTCAAAATGACGTGATCCACGAACGAAAAACACCGAAACGTGACGCGAGAAACAAGCTAAAATCCGACCCTTCTAAGCCAAAGGGCTAGGCGACACTGAAGCCTACAAGCCAGCATTGCTCCGTCCACCGCTGGCGAACGATCCGCTGCGCGAGCAAGCACACTATCACACGCCAGCGTGTGACCCGCACTCAATGTGTTAAGCTCAACTTTCAATGTTCATTTTTCTTATAGTAGGAAATCTGAGCTTCAACAAAAATTGTTCAAGGGTTCATCATGTATTGCTGCTACAAAGTCTTGCACTACTAGAACTGAAGCTTAATTTAAGAGTCAGCGAGTGTCAGAGATTTATATTAATTGTGGTCTCTTGAAGCAAAATGTAATATTATATAATTATTTGCTTTACTCAAATCAAATTTAAAATAGAGGGAATTTCAATTTTCAATCTCTGATTGCAAGAGTTTAAAAATTTAACATATTTAAGTTTAAAAAACTTGATGCAGCATAATGTGTTATAGTTAATATAATGTTCTGTTGTTTAGTATTTAATATAACAGTTTTGTTTTGAAGTAAAAAATATAAAAATTAGTACAACAAATTTGAATGTCCTTTTTTTACTTAGCAAGAAACTAAAAATGTTGCATTTTACAAATTGAGCAGTTATAAAACTCAGTTTTGTTTGTGTTAACTATTTGGTAATGCATTCAAACTTTTGATGACATATTTAAACTAAAATGTTTGAATGAAAAGAATCTTCAATCTGACATACAACTCGATGTTTGCATCAATCTTCGACATGCAAGCCAGTGGCCTTGACTGGAAGGTTCCAATGTTATTGCAAGGTGATAGAAGCAACAACGAGTTAAGTAGGCTGGTTCTTGGATGGGTGGCCGGCTGAGTGATTCTGTCCTTGCATGCACCCCACCTGCCAGGTCACTGCTGGTGATGTGTTGGTCCCCAGTTTAAGTGTTAAAGAGGGCTTTTTAACTCTTAACTTCACCTGGTAAATAAGACCTCCTCCCCTTTTTATGCTTCTATATATGAAATTTTTCCAACATCCAGTAGAACATCCTTCATAAGATAATCAAAGTAAAACATATAAAATAATAGTTTAATATCACCAAAAACTGGATATACAAATTTGGCCCTATACGAGGTCTGTCCAAAAAGTATCTGACCTTGACGTCTGGCATGAAAATGAGCTACTCAGCAGCAAAGGCGATCTGGTCCCCTTCAAAGTACTCCCCTCCATAACCTACTACCTTATGCCAATGCTCCTGCCATTTCCGGAAACACTCCTTAAATAAATTTTTTGGAATGGCTAACAGGTCCTTTGTTGCATTTTGTTTTATTTTTTTAATATCGTCAAACCTCTTTCTTTTCGAAGAAATCTTTAACTTTGGCCATAAGTCACAAAAGCTAAGTCAGAGCTGTAGGGAGGCTGTCGTACTTGTTTAATGTCGTATTTGACCAAAAAATACTGAATCAGATTTGAGGAATGAGCTGGCGCGTGAACCGAACATGAACAAAAACACGGTTCATTTTCAAATCTTCGCGTATTATGTTACAAACTGACATTTTGGTTTTCCTAAATCTTTTGCAGCTCTCGGACAGTCAGTCAACAATTGCTGCACAAACACGTTCAACGTTTTCAGCGTTTCTAGCCGTTAAAGGCCTTCCAGATTGCTCATCATTCTCTGATATGCAGACATTTTTAAATCACCTAAACCACTCTTTAATTTGTGTATCGCGCATAGATTCTTCACTATAAACTTTTCGTATCATGGTAATGGTCTATGATACTGAATGGCCGTTTTTGGCAAAATTTAATGCAGATGTGTTTCTCAACAAGTTCAGTCTTAGTGATATGCAAAGCACATGCACAGTAGTACTTTACAGAAATTTAAAGATCGTCTTATTTTACCAGGCGAAGTTAGGGCTAAGAAGCCCTCTCTAACACAACCTGGGGACCAACGGCTTAATAGTGACTTCTGAACCACCGCCAGTGACTGGCCAGACGGGCTGCATGCCAGGATAGGATTGCTCAGACGGTCACCCATCCAAGGGACAGCCACGTTCGATGTTGCTTGACTCCGTTATCTTGTGATAATGTCGGAACCCTCTTTCAAGGTCACTGTACATAACTGAGCGCTGTGACTCACTGAGCGATTGGAGCGGGCTCAATGTAGAAGTAGGATCCCCCTTTCCTCCAATAACTGGTTTGTGCCTGGTGGTCGTGCCGTGGCCGACTACTGGTTGTTGGTCGGATACTTTTTGGACAGACCTATTGTAGTTTGTTAAAATGTAATTCTTCTGATCTTAACTTTTCAACACTCCTGTATAGAAAGCTTTTTTCTTCAAAATAAATTATATTTCATATTATTATGAAGAAGCTCAAGAACATGTGTCATCTAACACTTGCCTCTACTTCCACAGAGTAAAATATGATATTTTATTTTTACTTCAATTAAAAAATAATCTTAATTCACCCTTGCATTGATTGGTCCCTCAACCAACTATGTAACATATTGTAACTATGTATGTCTTTATGTAGCTTTGGCACGACAGCGCAGTCTGACTCCAACAAACCCATTAGAGATACAGGTGGCCTTTGAAATGCAAAGGAACCCTTCTCCAATTCCACATCTAATGCTTCAGATTCCTCAACAATCTATTCAGGTATTTTTGTATCTATTATTTTTAATTCCTATTCCTAATTCCTTTTGTATGTTATTGCATTATCATTGAAACTCAATGTTTATTTTTATTTTTTTTATTTATTGCACAAGACGCGATCGTCAAGATATGGGCGAATATGGATTTCGAATGTGAGTTCTTTGTTGGAAGTGAATGAAACAGCGGCGGATGTGATCAGATACTCTACTTTGAACTGCAGTCGAGTGCAGCCAGAATCAGTGGCGAGAGTTTCGGCTTTACCTTATCCCCACCACAAGGCAATGTCTTATTTTGTTTTTATGCCCGTCGTCATGGCAACCAATTAGAAAGGACAGCCTAACCGCTTATTTCCAGTCTGGTCTGCACTCGTGCTCCTTGGTGAGCAAATAATACTCTTGCATTCTATGTAATTGAATGTTCACATAACGAATAATTATAATATAGTTTTATATTAATTGAAAAAAATATTAATTAATCAAACGATTTCATGAAGAATGTGAGGATCGTGTCTCATAATTAATTATATGGTTTTTACTGTTTTCAAAAAAAAATTTGTACAATCAGGAAAACCTGGTGCGCCGGGCTGTACTTG
>JAQJVL010008302.1:0-20323 GCA_035578905.1 Stictocephala bisonia
TTCATCAATATAATTTCATGAATTACAATTCAATAAATCACAAAGTCATCAAACAACAATTCACTTAATCAATTTTGTTAATTAACAATTTAATAATTTATTAATTAAAATTTAAAAGTTAATTTCATCGTACATAATTGTTCACAAAAATTCAATATATATTTACTCATTACGGGTTGTCAATCAAAATACCCATCAGTCTTGGATCAAAATTTGTCAAACAAAATTTGCACATTGCATATTGAAATTCATACATCAACAGTTAATACATCCCTAAGTTATTTACATGTATTTATCAAAAGCAATAAATCACTAAATTATGATTTCCTCTTAAATGCTAAATGATCAAGAATCATTAAAAAGTTATTTAAGTTATTTGTCAAAGGTTTACAAAGTAAACATCAATGAATCATCTATCATTAATTTAAAAACATACATGTCATGTGTCCATTTAATAAAATACAAATTCATAATCATATGCACTAAGTCAAAATTTTAGTACATCATCAACATATATATCATTATTTAAAATTACACAAGTTCCTAGTTAAAATCAAGGATATATTTCATAATACACCGTCATTAGTCAAAGATACATATGTCATGTGTCAATATCCATTACATACAAGTCAATAGTCACTAGGTTATATTTCAAAAGTTAGTTAATCATTAATTTATTTACAATTATCATATTCCACTATTATCATTTAAATCATATGATTAATAATCATAATTACATGTTAAACTTTTTGTTAATTCAAATGTTTCATTCATCATCCTATATTAGTGATCAATCACTTGTTTATTCCTTACAAAATCTTTGAAATGCATCATTATTCGAACAATCATCAACTTTTTTACACGATTCATCAAACATTAACCCGTCTTTAAATTCTAAATATCCATATTCGACCCTTAACTCATCATTAAATACTATTTTTTCATGTTCGATCCTTAATCCTTCGTTAAGTACTATTATCCATATTCAACCCTTAAAACCTTCTTTAAGTACAATTATCTATATTCAACCCTTAAATCCGACTTTGAATTCTAAAATCTTTTTTCATCCCTTTAAATCCTTCTTTAAATACAATTATCTATATTCAACCCTTAAAACCTTCTGTAAGTACTATTATCTATATTCAACCCTTAAATCCGACTTTATATGCTAATATCCATTTTCAACTCTTAAACCGTCTTTGAATTCTAAAATCTTTTTTCATCCCTTTAACCGTCTTTAAATACTTGATCCCATTTTCCAATCCGTTATCCGTCTTTCAATGCTAATATCCATATTCAACTCTTGATCCTTCTTTAAATACTAGATCCTATTTTTCAATCCGTTATCCTTCTTTCAATGCTAATATTCATATTCAACTCTTAACCCATCTTTAGCTTTTCAAAAATCCATTATCAATCCTTTACATTCTCAATACAATCATTACACATTAAACAGTTCTCAAATGTATTTTCAATCATCACATTATTAGAACAACACTTAATGATTAACATCAATAGGTTATCAATTACAAGTCTGTACAAGAACAATTTGTGTCATACATTATTAATAAACAACAGATACCTTACATAATTCTTTGTCATTGATGCAAGTTGTTATTATTATTTATTAGCTCATCATAAAAAACATTTTAATTATTTCAAGAAAGTTACATTATTATTTGAATTAATATTTATATATTACATATTGTTGAAGAATATGAGAAAATTGTCAATAAATACAATTGTCATTTTTTCATTATCAAAGATTCATTATTTATAAATTATTTATACTTTTGTTTTATTATTTGTTTGTTACACATTATTTGTTAATTACAATAACAGTGTTTTAAAATATACAAACATGGTATTTCATTTACATATTTTTCTAAATATTTTGCCATATCTTTTATTTTTTCATTGAGTCACTACTGTTTGTGTGTAAAACAGTCACTTTGATTGCAAACTGTCATTCATTACTCGAAAACTGGAAGAGTTCCACATGTATAGTTTTACACTGGTTTGCACTCGTATTTATTTAAAGTTCAAATATTAACACCAAAGTTAAGTTTTGAAGATGTCTGGTTTATAAAACCGAAAGTCTTGAAGATTTAAAAAGATTGCAATGAATGTACAATCAAACACCAACGATGAATGTTCTACAAGCCGTGGGTTATCAAAGTTAAAAACAGCTGACACAAAGGTTGGCACATGTGTCCAAAATGGCTGCCTCACAAGTTGTTGGTCTCGAAGTATTCGTGTGTCGGGGTATGGAAGGTTGTCCGTCCCACATCAATGTGTTGAGTCATCCATCACCGGATGTGTTCCTGGGATGACAGTTCTACCGCGTCATGGGTCTGCAGGATCGGCCGGTGCTATGTGACCCCCGTCTGGAATACAACTGTCACTCGTGTCGATGCATGTCAATCTCTCACACAATGTTCCTTGTTGTTACTGATTTTACTGCACAATCATAATACCTGATGTTCTTTCACTATTGTTCCTAATGTCCACACGGTGTCAACTATTTTCATGGCAAAGTCATTTTATCTGAACCTATCACTTTGATTATCCTTTTATTAAATGGCACATGTTATATTATTTAATAATTGACTGCTGATTTACACTAATTTTAATTACATATACAATTGAGTGGAGTGAAAGATTACTAACAAAATATTTAAACATACTCAAGTATACTCATCTTTTATATTATCAATCTTCATTTGTGTACACATACACATTATTTGTGCACAAAGTTTCAGTTATTTCTACATTTACTAATGCTGCTTTGGCATTCTTCAAGTTATTATTTGCAAAGTTAATTGTTATTATTTTATTCACAAAGTTTTCTATACATCATTACAGTTTGTTCATTATTGATTTTGCAATAATGAATCATATTTACTATTACCCTTTATTGATATTTATTTGTGATTTTTTTCATTAATCTTGCATCAGTGACAAGTTAAAAAGTTTTACAATAAGTTACCATCAAACATTATCATTACATTTTAATCATATTAATTTGTGATTTCTATCACGCATTATTTGCACCAATGTCAGTACAACGGTTTACTAACAAAAATTATCATAACACATCTACAATGTTTCAAGATTATTTTTACAATGTTATGTTTCAAAATTACTAATCTAAGGGTGTCTGCAGCATGACTTTGTAAGTGGGGTTTGCCATGTTACAGATCACTGTAAGCTTTTTGTCTTTAGACGCTATTATCCAGGCTGACTAACACCTAAAACTGTATAACTGTGCCATTGTGTGATTAATAGAATACTTGGCGTTAAAGAATTTTTTAATTTAGAATGTGACTAGTTTTAATTAAGATCAAATTGTGCTACTATTAACCACTGGCTGGTTTTCCCTTCATGAAATTCTTTAAATGATTGAAAATCATATAAGTTTCAACAAAATACACACACTATACATTATTGAGTTGTATCAAAATCATAATACAAAGTTTACAACAGCAAAGTATCATATTATACTTTAATCACATCATCTTGGTTTGACATATTCTTATGTCATGTCATCTTGTTATTCAATTCATTTTTTACACAAACATTGGTCAGTTATCAGAACATTGTTTCAACATTAACAAGTTATCATACAAAGTGTTACAAGATAGGTCTCACCTATTTCATTTTAGGTGAACTTAATTATCATGTCATTATTGGAGTTATTTTTTATGTGCACATACATGTGTTATGACAACAATATATTTTAATAAATCTTCATACATTTTATCTAATCAACAGTATTGTACTCAAAATATGGGCATAGACAAGTAATAACAACATATTATTACAATAAAACATTTTCATACATCTTCTATTTTTTACTCATTTATCATGTCACATTCTATCAGGTTATATTTAAAGTATGAGCATCAGCAAGGTACAATATCAAAATACTACAATAAATTCCCTCAAATCATATTTGTTTGGCATACAGGTCATGAAGCAAAGTCCTATAACACATTTCCTTAAACTGTTTTATTTTCAAATAAAATCATTTTCTTCTGAATGTTGTATTTATTTAGTACACATTATTATTATCAGATTTACTTTTAATACTTTTATATTTCATACTCAATAGCAACTCTCTGGTTATTATTATTTTTCACAAGTTTTTAACTAGGCCTACCGTATAATCTTTATTATTATGGCATCTCTAAATATTTTTCTCTTTTAACAGTCATTTTTTCAATTAAAAATATTTATTTATCTTGATTTAACATACATGTCATATTATTATCAGTTTAATATTTAAATCTCTTAATATCTTCCATATTATTGTCAATATTAAAATCCTTCAACTTTCATTTGTATATTATTACATGACATCTTTTAAATATTTTTCTTTAATAATCATCTCTACACTTTCTTTATTTATTTTAATACAACCCCCCTATCATTGTTTAAGATACATTATTTTAACTATTATTTATTTATTTATTCATCTTTAAATATTTTTTATTGAATGGTTAAGTTTACAGTTTAGTTTTCTATGTCAATGGAATTATCCGAGAGCAGTGGTTTAAATTTTTTCTTTTTATATTTAAAGTTTGAGAAGCATGAGATATTATAGTATCTCATCACGTATTTAACAAAGTCATCCATGTCAACATCATATTCTTCACCCCCCATCATATTATTTTCAAACTCCTTTTGTTTATTTATGCCCCAATATTTATTTATGACTTCCATTTCAAACTTAAAGAACTCATTCAATTCTTTTAGTCTACCTCTGATCATTTTTAGTTTTGCATTCTCCTGACAGTTAAATTCATTTATCTTACCTTCAAGGTTAGTGTTACATACTGCCAAAGCCTTATTTATTCTTTCTATTTTATCATCTAGCACATTGTTTTGTAGATGACCTATTTGCTTCTTGAATTCATTGTTTACACTAGGCCTATTCATTTGACTGCTTAGTTCATAGCCTAGTTTAGTTGTATTCACATTTATTTTTATGTGTTTAGCTTGCAAAGTTTTATTTATTTTATTTATTCTATTCTCTACACCAGTTGTCTTGATAGTTTGTTCCCTATCTTGTTGATTTATTTCATTGCTACCATTATTTTCCTTTAACTCGTTTGCTACACCAAAGTACACTTTTACTCTTTCAGTTTTATTGACAATATTGTCTTTAGCCTGGCTTGTCCTATCGTTGACATTTTTTATAGGCTCATTAATGTTCATTTTAAGTTCATCATTTAATTTAATTACACCCTCATTTACTTCTTTAATCTTAACATTTCTTCCTCCTAACCTTACATTGATCTCATTAAGCTTAGAGTTTATTTCATTGGTTATATTTATCAGCAAATCTAACCTCACAGTAGTTTCCTCCTTTAGCTTTAAGTTACTGTCATTTGTTTCTTTCATTTTAACATTAGTCTCACCTAACTTAATATTAATCTCCTCTAGCTTGGTATTTATGTCATTGTTTACTCCTGACAGCTCATTTATTTTGTCGGATACTAGCCTATCCTTATTATTATTTATGTTTATAGGTTGATTCCTATCTCCCTTATTTACTTCATTCACAACACTAACTTCTTCTACTTCACTATCTTGACTAACATCTACTGTTACTTCTCTTGTCTGTTTATCTAGCTTGCTTTCAAACTGATTTACATCTCTCCTAAACTCATCTAGTTTTACATTAGTTTCCCTGTTCATATTTATCATGTCAGTATTAATTTTATCAAATTTATTGTTAAAGTTCTCACTCATGTTATTTAGTTTAGTTTCTAAGTTGTCATATTTCTTATTATTTTCCTCGCTTATTTTAGTCATGTTAGTTTTTATTTCTTTAAGTTGATTCTCTACATTTACATTCATTTTTACTAACATGTCCCTTATACTAGACAATGTGTCTTCCCTATCTACTCCTGGCCTAGCTTCATCAGTTTTGTTTTTATTTAGATTAATTTCCCTGATGACGCTTAGAGAGGTGTCAGAGTCCTCGGAGTCCAACTCCGAGTTCTGGACTACTTCAACATCAGCCATTATCTTTTAGTAAAATTTAATGAATTACAAAATGTTATTTTTTAAAAATTTCTTCTTTTACTCAATTGAATTTAAATCAAATATATTAAGATGTATTTAATTCCTTATTTATATCATATAGCCTATAACAGTTTTCTATTACTTGATTTAATCAATCAATTGAACTAAATGAAAATTACTTGAGTTCACAATTCTTTACTAATTGTTGACAAATTATTATGATTATTTATTTTAAATATTTTTTGAATAGATTAAAATCTAATATTTGCATCATACAGTCTCACGTCGTGGGCGCCATTTTGTAACATTATTGTTACTTACTTATTGAATTATATTGATTTAATCTATTGATTAAATTAATCAATGCTATTTATTAAATCAGGATTCTATAAGTTCTTTCTTTTGCCCCACGTTGGGCGCCAACTGTAACCTTATTTTTATTTGTTTATTGCGCCAACTGTAATCTTAGCTTCACGTTGTTGCGTCAACTGTAATCTTATTGTTCTCTATTTAATTATATTAATTTAATCTATTGATTAAATTAATCAATGATATTTAATAAATCAGAATTCTACAATTTATTTCTTTTTGTCCAAAGTTATTTGATGAAAATTTGTAAATTGCTACCTTGATGAGGTTATTGCATCACATTGATTTATTTATTTTTTATGTTAATCTTTTAAAGATAAAATAATAACTTTGATTTATTTTAATTTAATTTAATTTAGAGCATGATTCTCTGTTTAACAATCTCAGGGTCGTGATAAATGGTAATTCGGTGAGACGATATAGTACAATAAAACAAAATTTCTTTTACAAAATTATTTTTATTACATTCTTCGAAAATTCTTTTTGTTTATCAAGTTTACTTAAGACATCATAATAAAGATTTAAGTTTTAAATTTACTTTGTTAAATGAAATTATTTTGAAAAGAACAATCTTAAACTTAAGTATGAACTAGACTTATCTGTAGCATGATGAACTTCGATTTATCTCTCTTATTCGCGCATTCCCGCTTACATTTACTACTGAAATTTCACGCACTTCGAACTAATTAAACATCTTAATGGTTAGGCTGAATATCCAGGACTGGGCCTAGGTGTGTGTGTTGAGTACAGAGTCTGGTGGTGGAGTCGTCTTAGGGCCCACGAGTCTTGTTAGCAGTCACCCGCGTGGTGTATCCCTTCCCATTTCACATGAACCAATAGCGTCTCTCCTTTTTTTTAGTATTAGCCTACAGGTCGTCTGCTTCAAACGTAGTTTGTTCGTTATTTTCATTTGGGTCCCGGAGTGGGGTGATTTGGCGGGAGTTGTCTGTTCTAATTCCGTATGAACACTCTTTTCCGTTTCTTTGGTGTTCGGTTTGCAACCGGGAATATTATTGTTAGCTGGTGCCACCCAGACCAGTGGACACATGTTTCCTGATAATTCTTGGAATCAACCACGCCCGTCTGTGCTACAACAAAGGCAGAGCTATATTCTGTCTCCTTATTTATCTAACTGGTGTTTTACTCACAACAATTCTCTAACATAATTTGAACCTTCTTTATTTATTTCAATTAAATATATTCCTTTCTTTTACGTACCAATTTATTATATATTTAAATTAATTAATTTATCTATCAATTTGGTGGACCTGTTACAACCTTAACTAATTAATCCTTTGCAATATTTTGTTGTGATTGTTGTAGTTTTAACAATAGTTCTCCAGTTACTAATATTTGACAAAAATAAATCGTGTTTGATTCTAACATCTATGAAAACAAAAGAATACTTGCAAAGAACAACCTGCTGAAAAATAATAAAAAAATTGCCTCTTATCAAATAGACCCTACTAAAAGTAACTCTTAAATATAAATGATAAATACTGGATATGAATGTATTTTACTAATAATCAAAATAAAATAAAAAGCTATACAAGGCAATAATATTAATTATAACAATCAAGAATTAAAATTATACAAGAAAATAATTCTCTAAAAATGAAAAAAAATTTGGCCTTCTTTTACAAACTTCCATCACCAGTTTGTCATCTTATCTTTTTTCCACAAGTATCAGCCACCTTAATCTCCTACTTCTCACAACAGCCACTATATCTGGTTCCTGGAGTAGCTCTCAAAGTTCTCTATTCTTAATTATTCACCAGCTATCCTTCTCTGAGTCCCAAAAATTTTTCTTAAAAAACTGTTTTCAAAGTTTATGATCTTCAGCCCACACTTCAGATCAGTTGGATTGGTTGGATCATTGTTTAAAAAATCTTAATGTCATTCTTTCTCTTAACAGCTTACTTTTCTACAACTTGGGTGAATTCCAGTAACATCTGTGTGAACTGGAGTTCTCTTTCTTCCTGATTATTGCTAGTTATTGTTACACTGATGTACTCTTCAGTTCTTTCTAAGTTATAGATCAGCAATATAAAGGACATTGCACTGACTTGTTCTCTATGGCTGGTTTTCATGAACTTTGTTTCGTCTTCGTTGTTTTAAAGCCCTTTATTACTTGCATCAAAAACTCCTCAGTTTGTCTTGTTACATCTATGTGAGGAAAACTATTATTAACTTATAGTGTGTAAACAAGTAGGTACAAACTAAGCCACACTTTGGCCTTACCTTTCGTTTTATATATGCTAGATATGTGCCTTCTCTTGTGAGTTGCAAACAATTATCTAAATTTGGGCAAAGATCTGGAAGTTCAGCTAATTCGAATAAATCTGATGGAGGCACCTGCAAAAATAAGTTAGTTACATTGTATGATTTTACTTTTGGTTTTATTTTCTTTAGTTAATTTATTTTTAAACCGTCACAAAATATTACGATTGTATTAAAGCTATTTTAAAATACATTTTAAATGTACATATTACAAAGAGTCTCTGCCTTATTGTTGCTTTAAAGTGAGTTTGTATACCATTGTTATTATGATTGGAAACACTTATGTTCCACTAACAAACTGTGACAATCAATCAAACTTATTTTTAATCATCTAAAAAGATCACAATCTATATAAGAAATAATACATTTATTTCCATTAAAGAGAATGAATTTCAACTCTCCACATTTGTTATCACTCGGAGAGACTGGATGAAGCTTACATTTAAGTTAAATTTCTCAGTTTTAAATTCAAGGATTTGCTAGCACCATATTTTCTTGTTCATATTAACAAGTCCCATTCACTGATAATTACTCAGCAGGACCTTAGAAGCTGAGTAATTATCTCTTAGATCTAATCTGAAGTAGGCAACAATAGTAGGACACATACGGCTATATAAAGGGCAAATTCTACATTTATTTTTAGATGGGACAACTTCTTACCTATAGTACATCTCTAGAATTTTTTAAATGAGGTTACTTTTATCTTACCACAACAGTAGGTATCGGTAAAGACAGGGCAGATTCGTCATCCAGTCGAACGGAGGGCAAATCTTGAGAATCTACTTCCTTCTCTTGAATTTCACCTTGAGACTTTCGCAGCTCCTCAAGATGTACTTCGGTAGCATAGTTGTTGAGTTCAGAAACAAGTGACACGGCCATTTCTTCATTTTCACAGGTAAATCGTGAATGTGTTTCATATAAGACGAATTGGATCTGAAAAATGTGTGTTTTAAAAAAAATTAATTTGACTAAGAGATGGTTATAGTTGATGAAATGCACTTTTAACTTTAGTGTTTATTCATTCTAATAAATACTTAGTTATAAAGATTAATTAGTTACATTTATATTTGTTGCTCCTTATGCATGTTTTCCATACATTTTTATTTACATCTAATAGTAAACACTTTCAGACTAGACATGGTTAATTAATATTATTAATTTGAATTAAGGTAAAAAATGAAAACTATATTTATATGTCTAGTTTTCTGTTATTCCATACTAAGATTTATTGGTGATCCTATAATTTTTGTAAATAGTATGATCCTCTTAATCTGTAATTTATTTCCTTTACATTACATTTAATTTTGTCATAAAGAATAAAAAGTTCTAAGGAGAGAGGGAAGCCATTGGGTTGAGGCAATTCGTTTGGATCAGCAAGAATAAGGATCATCACATGATGCAATAAATTCTTAAGAATATTTTTGATTGCTAATCCCGCTCTCCATGTATGAAGTCTGAAGAGAGAAAGCTCTCAACTTATGTTATGACATGAAATCCATGTAAACTAAATAACCTTACGGTTGAAATAGCGAGAAGGCCCCTCTGTTAATTTTGAAGAAATATTTTTGTTTAAGTTCAATATTATAAACAGTAACTTGATACAATAATGCATTGTTGATTGAGAGTATAGCAACTTTCTTAGTAATCATTGCTCTCAACTGTTGTTTAAAATTTAAATTAGTTAGTAAAAATACTCTAAATCAGTAAATTGTTCTCCTTTTTAAAGTAATATTGTGATGTAAGTAAACATTACCTGTGGTTTTGACATGGCACGGCGTAAGGTAGACCTTTGCTCAGTCAATAGACCATTGATGTGTTCCCCTGTGGGTGCAGACGCAAAGTCATCTGCTGTAAGTTGCTGTAGTACTTCCAGATCTCCACCCCTTGTCACAGCCAAGTCAACTGGGTCTCGTACTGCACTACAAATCCCATTTCACACAAATTACATTGATATGCTTCAGGTTTTACAAAGTCTGTTTCAACTGATCTTATTTTTGTAGCTGCTGTCAACTAACCATACAGTTCAGGAACTTTTTATTTGTGTAAATGTTTTATAGTGTTTGTCAAAATGTACATCTAATTTTATAAAAATATTACTAATTGGTTACTAGTATAGTTGGTCAAAACTCAAATTCATAAGCTAAAGGTTCTCAGTTCGGTCCCAATCAGTCATAACAAATTTTAAAAGAGATCAGCTGATAACCACCGGCTGTTGTTAATCAGCTATTAAGTAAAGACACGAAGGAATAGTCGGCCTTAGTTTGTAACAATGACTACGTTCGCTCATCTACACTCATTTGAAATCCTCATTCATCCTAATCTTGATGATCGGCGTCTTAAGAAGAAATAAATAAATAATATTATATTCTACGTATATGTTGTTAATATGTTAACAAAGTACGGTACATCTAATTTCGTAAAAATATTACTAATATCATATACTATATGTTGTTAATATGGTGGTCAGTTATCAGCATGCGCGTTATTCATTGACGAGTCACCAAATGTTGGCATAGTGATCTTGCTTGGCAATCTTAATGTCAACCTTCTAGACCAATAAAGCGTAGATGTGAAATAATTTGAGAGAATTCTTCAGATAGTGGGTCTATCACAGAACATAGAGACAACATGCATCACTGAAAGCACATCTCCTCTCATAAATGTAATTATTGTAGAAAAATCCCATAATTTTGAGGTTGGACTGATTCATGCTTCTAGTATCATAAATCACAGAGGAAGATTCATCACTGACTGCAAGCCTATTTACTGTGATGTGCCATTTGATAAACCAAAGCTAAGGTCAAATTTTTTTCGTCTTTTAACCGTGAGAAGTTAATTGATATTGCCTCTATTATTCCTTGTGATTACGTAGTGATAACGTAGATGATATCACCAACATATTGACAACAAATATAATCCAGATGTTTGATGAATATGCTCCTATGATAAGAAAAAGAATACAAAGGAAGAAATCTCCTTGTAGTGATTCAAATGTTGAATATATGTCACAAAAGAAGAACAAACTTGGAAATTATTATCTCTCCTTTAAGAGACAAAAATCTAGAACTGCATACTGCAAGGCTCATAATGAACTTAATGCAACCATAAGATCATCAAAAAGGAAGTATTTTACTGAGACATTAGATAAAAAAAAATCCTGGTATATAAAAGTTCTGGTACATACTGAGAGCTGATGGTGTTTTGGATCCACAAGAAGTAAATGAACATGCTTTCACACCTGATGAATTAAATATTTATTCTTTTGAACTGTGGGCTGCAGCATGAAAGTGAGCACTGACAAACTTAATTTTTTTTCAGAAATGATAAATGCACAAGAATAAGTTCTACTTTTACGTTTTCTCCCGTTTCGAAAAGCAAGGTCAAGGAGTTAATGAACAGTAATCGAGTACTGCATTTGGAGTGGATAGAATAACCATAAAGATGGTTTCAGGTTGAAGCTCTTACTGGTGCATTGACTTGACACACCTGATAAATATTTCTTTAAGAACCGGCACTTTTCCAACCAGCTGGAAACAGAGTATGTTGATTCCACTTCCTAAAATCCACAATCCTTCATCAATATCTCAGTTTCGGCCAATATAAATTCTCACTGTCATCTCCAAACTAGTGGAAAAGTTTTTTCAGAGCAGTTCGTCTTGTTTTTTGAATCTGAAGGTTTGTTACTTGAATCTCAGTCAGGTTTTACGCACAGTTTTAGTACTTGTTCAGCACTCCTCGATGTGGTAAATGAAGTGCTTTCAGCCCAAAGTAGGGGGTTAAAGAGGTTTGATGACTGTGCTAGATTTTTTGCAGCCCTTTGATTTAGTGAACTGTAAGTTATTGCTAGCAGAGATGCTTTTTAACCGATTTGACGAAACCTCGGTTAGATGGTTCTCATCTTATTTGTCTGGACAAAAGGAGCATACAAAGGTCAACAGGCATTTTATTTGTCTGGACAAAAGGAGCATACAAAGGTCAACAGGCGGCTTTCTTTGGCTCTTCCTAGATTTGTTGTAGCTCCTCAGGGCAGTTGCTTGGGACTTATTCTCTTTCTTATATACACCACTGATTTGAGGGATCATCTTAGGTACTATACATAAATCTTCTGACTTGAGTGCAAATGGCTCACTTTCAATGGAAGTGCCAACAATCATAGCATTGTTGTAGAATCCAAACTGCTGACTTTATGCAATACTCTAAGGGTTCTTGGAGTCACTCTTGATTCAGAACTGGAATTTTCTTCCCACGTAAAATTCATATGAAAAATGTAATAATGAAATTGAAATCTTTGGCTAAGCTAAGTTCAATTTTGCTAGTTTCTTAGCATTAGAAATTGTCGGATCAACAATAAACAATAAATAAATTTTCCCATCTATAATTTCACTCTCCCAGCTTGTGCATATTTTTGACTCAGGAAAATGTGATTGTTCTTACCCGTCTGCAAAACAGGGCATTGAGGTTTGCTTACAGTTTGAAAAAATTTTGTTAAATCAGCGAATACCGATCAAGTGCTGGGTTACTATCGGTACTGGATTGCTGCAACCTTTTAAAACCTGTAAAACTTTTCCATAAAGTCCTAGAAGCAGGAAAGCCTGAGTATCTCAGAAGAAGACTGGATTTTAGATATCAAGTCAATATGCGCAGTACACAACAGGATGGCCAAATACACCTGCCAAAACTGAGACAAGAAGTAGGGAAAAAGTTGTTAAAATACGTTGGACCAACACTATATAATGCCTTGCCCACTGCAAGAAAAACCTTAGTCAATCCAAATTTAAAAACGTTGTGGCAGAAATATTTGCTTTAAAATGTTTAAAATAGCTTTATGTTGTGTTATATTAATTTAATTTTATGTTTTTTTAACAAGAGTTGTCATAAAAACCAAAGATGAACTCTTGCAAAAAAAGTCATTAAAGTCATTATTTTTACTCATTTCATAATACGCATACAATACAAGAATGTTTTGGCTTGTTTTTTCTAGCTTTTTGATTCTGATTTAAATTTTAAATCATTTCAAGGTGTGCTTTGAAACCGTTGCTAATTTTGCTTGTTTCAACCTTACTTGTTTCACAGACTATGAGAATTAATTTAATTTTCGTTTATAAATAATTTTATAAGAAAATAGTTACTATCACTGGAATAAACCATTTCCATTAATTTATTCCCTCATTCTGTCACAAAAAACCAGGGCTTTTTGTAATGTATTAGACTTACTTTATGTGAATTGTTGAATCATTAAGAAACATAACAATGATTGAATGATTAAAATACTCTTATAGACTCTTCCACATAAAAATAATCTGTTTACACAGAATAATAATTAGACAATGTGCCTCTAGACTTACTTTGGTATAAAATATCTTGCAAATATTGTTGCTTGCTAATTCAGAGGAGGCAGAGATTAGTTTTGTTTTATCAATTGCTTGTCTTTTAACCTATTAAAGTGTTTTAACTATAACTTTAATCGTTACGTATGAGAGAGAACTTTGTAGTCCAAATCACCAAAGCCAATGTAAGGTTAAGGAATGTATTATGTCATGTTATTGATGGTGTATCAATGTATATAAATGTGGTGTGTGGATTTCAAAAGATTGTGTATGATCTAGATTTATTTTATTTAGTAGAAAATTTTAGGGTCTATTTTGGGAATTATATTTTTTTGAGCATCAAGCAACTTGATTTAAAATGAGGGACAAATAGCAATGCCAAAATTGATTGCCAACCTGTTGCTGTTAGGTGCTGTGGTAAGCACAGCCACTACATTGTCCAAAACTCTGCTGTCAGCCACCAGGTCAGCAAATCGTTCTGTGTACACATGTGTGTTCTTCACACCAACTTCTTGCAAGTATTCTTCATAGACAGTCTTCCTAGGCATACAATGATAACAGTGGTTAGAAAATACTTGAACTTTTTCCACCATGAAGAGGGATGCATCTTTATGTCATATATTTTTTCACTAAGTTCGGACATGGGTCTGAATAAATAATTGAATGGGTGAGTGAGTGTATGAATGAGTGCCTTGTGAATAAGTGGATCAGTGAGGGAGGGAGGGTTAATGTGTACATGTAAATACATTTTTGTATGTGCTTTTCTAAGAAAGTATGTGTGCACACACTTGCTTTTATGTACTTGGAGAAGGAAAATTAGGAATTTTATTGAATTATTAAATTAATTGGATAGAATATCAATGATCTTAGTTTTAGTGGTATGTTTTAATTGAGTCGTATTTAACGTTTTTATGTTTTGTGGCAATTTGTTGAGATCCACAAATTGTGGACTTTTCCTTAACACATTTAGGTTGTGATCTAGCAATCTGAAATGATCCTTTTTACATATATAATAGCTATGTAAAAACGTCACCTCATATGGTAGATTGTTTCTTTCTATTATGAATCCAAATTAAAGTTTCATTCATGAAAAGTCCTGTAGAGTGACAATTTTTAGTGTTCTAAACAAAATTTTGCAAGATATCCTTTGAATTGATTTTGTAATATTTCTAATTATTATTCTTATCTGTAAAATAAATAAACTTTCATCTGATGCTGTACACCATCATTTGAACCCAGACCACAAATATGATTCTACATAAACATAATAAACCGCTAAACCAGTTTCAAGCAAAGCACAAGTTACTATATGAAGTACCGGGAGACTGAGCATCGTACAGTTGAATTTTGCAAAATGAAGAAGTAGCATCCATATCTCCCAGGGATCCTGAGCATCTTTGTTGTTGCTCTTCCTTGTCGGTTATTAATAAAATTTCGTTTTAGGGGTTTCCACGTTTACCTTTAGCCCCTTTGAGGAACTCGGCCTGCGTTCTTGTGGGAGGACTCTGCGTATGGCCTTACGGTGGAAAGTTTAGCGTGCAGCCTCACCAAGGCACTCTGCTCCAGTCCAATTTGTGGATCTCGGCATATCACCTTGTGAGGAAGATCGACCTACAGCCTCGCCAGAATTCTTAAGCAGTATGACCATAAATTTTAGTTTTTGGGGCAGTGGAGCTCATAAATATAGTCTTTTCTTAAATCTTATGGTACATTAGTAATTAAGAGAAGAATACTTTTAATTTGTTACCCCATTTGGGTGTATTACTTTAACATTACCCAATTAATAAGGAGTTAAAAATAAAAACAGTAATAGTAAAAAATTAATTTGACAAACTATATACAATTATATACAAACACATGTTCAAAAAAATTATAAAATAATTAATATTTCCAGCACATATGGACAAGCAAGTAAAAAAAACACACATGATGTTCTAAACAATAAATTTTTTAATGATTCCCACACGGGATGTCTATGAGCCTCTAGGGCAGAAATAAGAATTTTCCCAGGGTGGGGCCGATGCCAATCGATTTCTCATGGTCAAAAACCTCCAGAAAAATTTAAAAATTAAAAATACTTGGAGCAACAAAATTTTGTCCAGATGTTGCTTGTTTTAGATAATAAGATAAATGCTAAGGATATTGATATCAGTTTTCCCTTGCCCATATCTAAGTGAGTTTTCCAATTAAAGTAACTATCCAACAATATCCCTAACGACTCATGAGTTTCAGCCAAATGAGGAAAGATATAAAAAGCTGCAGGTATTCTGTTTGTTTTCTGTTCTGACGATAAGATTTTAATAATGAAAAGTATTTTCCTTCAATACCATAACCTGTTAGCTTTTGTAAAAGGGTAAAATCATCACCACCGTACGTATGCGAAAGTGTAGGTGGGTCATGACTGATTTGTTTTATTTAATACTATTTATTGCTTAATGATATTATCCATGTGAAAACAAATATCACCAGCTGTTATGTTCTGAACAATTACAATTAAATAGTTCTACATTGAAATAACACTAATTTAATATTTAATTTAATTTTACAAGTAACTAATTTAGTAACATAATAGTGGCGACAAGAGAAGGTAACCCCTACATTAATTTGACTTTATCTTAAACTGAATTTTGGTACAGATTATTGAACACATTATAAACATATTCAAAATTCAATTGATTCCTTAACTGATAAAAATGATTTGTAAAATGAACTAGAATATAAATGTAATGTAAAGGAAGAATTTATACAAGTTAGAGCAAAATTGCAGGAAATGATTTATAATCTACAGAATACATATTCACAAGCCCTACCAACTTGTTCTTCAAATCCATCCGTTCAATCGTCAGACATTACATCAATTAGTACTAATTTCACACCTTATCACCTAGATGAAACTATCACAAATTTTATTAGAAGGCTGAAAATATTTTTACACACAACAAATCAAACCACTGATAATACGACTAAGGTTTATACGTTACTACATGTACGTGTACATGCCCTGGCCCCACAGATACATCATCAGTTTACAACATTTGTATTCCAGAATCACCACTTACAAATCTTATGATGAATTAATACAATTACTTCAGGATTTTGTAGGACTTTGCAGTGCAAAGTCTGTTTTTTCACGCTTTAAATATTCACCCCTGTTTTTACCCAATTCATCAAACAATTTTGTTTTCTTTTTTTTAAGGGTGTTCGATCAAAAATTATTTTTGAAAATTTTTTTAATACAATTGTTAGTATCCATGTAAGTAATAAATGTGTTACATGGATATTCTAATAAATTTCTTTATGGAGGTATGGCTGCCCAATGTGACTAATTTGACCTTTTTGGTGCATAACTCATGAACAAACCGTGTGATATATTTTATTAACACTTTAAGAATATAATGGACTAAAGGTACTAATCAACTTAGTATATAGTAATAGTATATAGTAAATCTAAAAAATATATGTATATTTTTTAAGTGTTACCAACTATTTTTCTATCAATGATATTTCTCCAAATTTTGAGTTGAAATTTGTACAGTCATCTTTGGCTAAAAAAGTAGATTAATAATATATATAAAATTCATTGCTAGAGTTTACTATAAATGTGGGAGTTATGCCCATCTGTCAAATTTGCGTGGGGGGCAGTCAGGGGCTGAGGGGGGAGAGAGGAGGGAAATACATTACTTGTTCGTTAGTGAGTTAGGATCTTTACTTCTCTTAGTGACAGTTATGATAAAATCTAGAACAAAATCCCTTAGAGCGCTAAACTGAGCACCTGGATGAACACCCTTAAGTTAAGGTTTAATTTAAGAAATAGATTGAAATAACCCAGACAGTTGCTTATAAAATAACATTTAATAAGTATTGCATATTAATTTCAAAACTATATACATACAAACTCATTAATTTCATTTTGGTTAAATTTTCTTTAATGGGTTATTAGTTTTATTATTTTCTGGTGTGGAAATGTTTATAAACAGTGCATTATAGTCAGGCTCTACTAGATCAAAGATAAATTTACATATGTTATTTTTTATTTAAGTAAGTATGTTATCATTATATGTATGAGAATTATTAAAATCCTTGTTGGTTCTCAAAAATGCACAACAAAACCAATCAATTCAATAATTTCAAAAAATTTTAAAAATAAACTATTGCATTTAAGACCATCTACGATACCTTGAAATCTGAGGTAGTTAATATTGATTTAGATTTGTTTTCTTAGTTTATCATACACATGAGGTGTTTTAATATTACTAAAAAAGTTTTAATAATGTCAATCTGGAATAGTATTTATAAAAATTACTAATAAATGAAGTTGTTTAATTTCAACCCAAGAGCTTTAAGAAGATGTCTCAATCAACTGTTCTAACAAATACCTTTGTTATTATTAATTAGCATATAATTAATTAACTATTTAAGGTCAAACAGGTAAAGTGGATAATTTTAATTTTTGTTTTTATAGATTATCAATAGTAAGATTGTTGTTTGAGGTCGAGTTTAAATAAATATTTTAATTTTTCAATTCAATGAAGGTTTATATATATATATATATATATATATATATATATATATATATATATATATATATATGGTATATACACACACACTAGCTGTACCCGCCCGCTTTGCCGGTCATAATACCACTACACCACTGCACACTCACACCTTCATTCACTAGCTTACTTGTGCACATACCACTACACAAACACACATTCACTCACACAGTCAGATATTTCACAGAATGAAAGATCCAGTCTGTGAAACTACTATTCATCAATGAATCATGCAACTCAATCTTTGAAGTTTTAAGTTGAATTTTACTGATTTAGAATATACTAGCTGTACCCGTCCGCTTTGCCGGTCATAATACCACTACACACTAGACATTAGACATTAGACATTGTTTATTCTGAATAAAATACAAAAAGATGTATATCTCATTCGTCATTACAGATAAACTTAAAATAAATAAACAACTAGAGTTAAAATAATATATACACATGACAAAGTAACAAAGACAATGTAAATCTGTTGTTTTAGGGTCAAGTAGACAGAAATTCCTGTAAACTATAAAATTCCTTGCTGATCAAATAATTCCTGACAGATTTCTTGAATCCAGCTCCTTTTAAAATTTTAATTTCAGCAGGGAGTTTGTTATAAAAAACAGGTCCAGTAAAAGATACTCCCCTTTCAGAGAGTGTCAGGCGATGTTGGGGAGTGCGGATATCGTCACCATGCCTGGTCGGATACCTGTGGTTTGCGCCGACAACTGAGAGATCATCAGCATTATATATCGTGGTCATGATTACCCTGAATATGAAAATGGAGGGAAGGGTAAGCAGATTAAGGAGTCGGAAAATTCCTCTACATGAATGCAGTGGAGGTAGTCCTTTCAAGATTCAGACAGCACGTTTTTGCGCTAAGAAAACCCTCAAAGCATGTGGAGACCCACCCCACACTTCAATTCCGTACGTCATGACAGAGGAGAAACATCCATAATAAACCATAATCAAGGCATTTAAATCTATGAGAGGATATAAGGTTCTGAGTGCATAACTGACTCGACTCAGCTTACTGCACAGCTGAGATATGTGAGAAGACCATGATAAACCACTGTCCACGGTCAGACCTAGAAACTTGACCGAAGAACATTCTTTTATTTCAAACTGTTCCAAAGATATATGCTGAGGATTTTTATTTTTGGTCAGAAACTCACACCCTCATTCACTCATTACTCATGCGCATACAATCACACCCTCACTCACTATCTTACTTTTTAACAGACCACTACACTCTTTCATTCTTATGAGTGAGTAATCATAGGAATAAAAGATCCAATCTATTAAACTACTATTCATCAATGAATCATACAACTCAATCTTTGAATTTTGAAGCTGAATTTTATTGATTTAGAAGATACTAGCTGCACCCGCCCGCTTCGCCGGTCATAATATTGAGTTTGATTATACAAGCGAAATGTGCAGCAAGCTTTCAGTTTACACTGTATCCAATTTAGAAAAGCTAATGTTATGTATAATTTACTGCTGTACTCAATTATTTTTAATTTTAAAAGTTTGGTCTACCTCAATGTTATTCAGTTTATTTTTATTTAACAGCTGTTAATCAAATAAATCAATCAATTATACATCCATTAGAATAATAACGGAATTTTAGAGGCCAGTGGGATGGAGTTCTGAGGTCAGAGAGGAAAATCCTTTCTTAGTGAGGCTCTAGGGGCCAAGATAAACCCATGTATGTGCAACATTTCAATTCAATTGAACATATAGTTTTGGAGAAATAATTATGAGAGGTAA